>BMAV01026962.1:206931-243327 GCA_019973955.1 Trichonephila inaurata madagascariensis
AATTTATTTCTTAGGTACATTTTTTAATGTTGCTGTGCGAAGAAACGTTTACCTTTCAGTAGCACTTATCATAACATATTACTAATTATCTATCACAAGAAAGTCAATATAAGTTTTAGTTCTTGTGTGGACTTTTAATTCGAGAGAGTTGTGTATATTCCTCTCAAGGTCAAATACACACACAATAGGATTATTTTACACTTAAATTTGAATTTTTTGTAAGTTTCAAGATGTAGCAACTGGTACATAAGCTAGTAATAATTCTTGTATAACTTTCTTATCATCTAACGTTTACTTGAAATATCATAGTTCAAGACCAGTGAAAGTTAGATGTGCAATAAATGCTATAACCTAAATCCCTCAATTTGAACTAAATCAGATGTGTGAATCTGTTGTTGACTTTTAAAGAAATTACTCGGTGAAAATTGTGGATATATCTACATAATTGTTGTAACAGCGATTCATTCAACCGTATTTTCTTTCCAACTCAAGTTCGTCTCGATTAAAAATCAATTCAACGCAGTAAGCAAGATAAAATGAAAACCAAGCAAATTCTAAGAATCTTTATTTAAAAATATCTTTTGAGCTCGTATGAAAATAATAAAATTCAAGTATGCACACACGCATACATGAGTCGATTTTTAAATCACTCATTTAATTGTATCAATAGAAAAGAAAACAATCATAGGATAGAATCGTATGTATACCTGTGTGCGCGTGTAATGATTCTGCGAATATTTAGCATTTGAAGCAAATTGAACTTCAAATAAAGTATTGAGAAAGTTTTGAAAGAGAGTAAATTTCAAGTATTCACATTTATAAAAATTGGGTAACATTTAGATATCTGAAAACAAGATTTTTAAATACACACTGACTCTTTTGATAAATCTGCTTGATTTTGCACCATTATTAAAATATTTTGATCAGTTGCATTATTGTTTAGTACTCCTTAGCAATTTTGTGCTCTTGGAAAGTAGTTATGTGTTTCCTGAAAAGAGATACTATACACAATTAGCTAAATTTTAATCCATATATAAATTCGATGTCTATAAACAAATACTTTGTTGTTGCTTATTTGTATGATGTGATATTCACAGAAAATATGTTTTTTTTTCTATCACCAACATCAATTTTTTTCCATGATTCCATTACCTTACATCAATTCATGATCTTGTTTACATATATGGTATTAAGAATTAAAAAGCTTGAGAAGTAAAGTAATTTTAACTGAAGAATTTTTGCTATATTCCTCCTATTTTTTTTTAATACTTTTTTTTTTCAAATAAGATTTGCACTGCCCTTCTACATACTTTAGAAAAGGAAAAGGTAAATATGAAGCATACGAAGTTAGCTTTTCTCGATCTGTGTTTGGATACATTTTTGTACCTTTCTCTTTTAAATGCTCTAATGTTTTCTGATTTTTCCCTCCCATGCTACAATTGGCATTTATTTCTTATAGCTACTGAGATTTTTCTTCAGTCTAATATTATTTGAGAATCAGGCTGCTCCTTTAGAATCTTTTAAAATGAAAGGGGTATGGTACGCATCTTCTCTCGATTGCAAGATGGATTTAAATGCATAGAAATTAAAAAAATGTATTTATAGCAATCAAATCACGTATTTGAAGTATAAATGTACGGATCACCTACAGTTTCTATTTTTGCAAAATACGTGGTGCCTTATTGCAAGCTTTGTTGCTTGCTTAATTTCATCCTAAGATAAAATTATAACTTGTTTTTTATTTTTACATCATTTGAAACTTTAATGAAAGATTACCAATCCATCCATTTACTGTACATACCGGGCTGTTATAATTAAAATTACACTGTTCAGAGGCCTGCAGAACCTGTTCTGCCTATCGAATTTTGATGAAACTTTAAATATAGGCTATACAGACCCCGGGGAAAATATTTCTGCAATAAAAAAAATATTGCAAATTTTGATCATCAGTGGCTTCTATCAAATATTCCTTATGCAAATCGGTAAAACCTCTATATAAACTTGCAATCATAGTCATAGAATCATTCAACGAGCTTTTGTCATCTTTAATCATCCCTGTTTTACAGGAAAGACAATGTCTTTATACCAATATCTTTATGCAAGATAGAGCTACTCCTCACATTGGGCGCCAAGTCAAAGCACTGTTTAGTGCTAACTTTGGCGATAATCGTGATTATCCAAATATTTTCCGGATGCATGGCCTTCTCGTTCACTCGACTTAAATCCCTATGATTTCTAGTTGTGGGGATTTCTAAGAGACCGTGTCTGTAGAGAAGGAATTAGGACTTTTAACTGGTTTGAAAGCTAGCATTATACGCCATGTGGCTGAAATCCCTCGTGAGGTGCTTCGCGCTACCATTGAAAACGCTATAATGCGCTTTCAACACGTTATTGATTTCAATGAAGCACATTTAGAGGATATTTGGTATCTGAATAAGTTCTAACGATTCGAACATATTTTTGTCCTTTTTTGGACACCACAATTCCACGTAGTGGGCAAAATTTGAACTATTTATTTTATTGCAGAAACATTTTTTCCCATGGGCCATGTAGCATTTATTCCAACTTTCATAGCACTTATTCCGATAAGTAGAGCGGGTTTTACAGGCCTCTGAATAGTGTAACTTTAATTATAACCACCCGGTACACATATAAAACTGTTGAAGGACAAAAGGTCTATCTGATGTGTACTAAGTGCAACTCAGTGCAGGCCATTCCGGAAAATCTGTTAAACTGTGGGAGCATTGAGAAGGAGGATATATATTCCATTCCTCTTCTATTTTACAATTTTTTTCAAGAGTCTTAAGGTATCCGACTACGTTCGGAACTGTGATTTTTCAAAAGCGCATAAATGGATAATTTTCATGATATTTAGTGTCACTTAAATTAGAATACATGTATAAAATTGCTTTAAGAACATTTTGATAAAAAAATTATTTAAATACAATATTTTGGAAAAAAATTAACTTAGAACACTTTTATTCAAAATGTTCTTCTTTTGTGAAAAATGCTTCTATTATAATAATATTTTGCCTGTATATAGCTCAGACCTCATTACAGAGGCTGAACTAGAATTTTTGAAATATATAACTTAGAAGTGGGTTTATCCATATTTTACGACAACAGGGGGGAAACTTTAAGGATAAAACGCCTATAATGATTTCAATTGGTTGTAACTCTGAAAATAATATGAATTTTTCAAAAATCATAGTTGAACCTTTGTAAAGTGGTCTGAACTATATACAGGCAAAATATTATTATAATAGAAGCATTTTTTTCACAAAAAGAGAACATTTTGAAAAAAGATTATTCTAAGTTAATTTTTTGCCAAAATGTTGTATTTAAATAATTTTTGTTTGTCAGAATGTCCTTAAAACAATTTTATACATGTAGTCTAATCTAAGTGACACTAAATATCATGAAAATTATCCATTTATGCGCTTTTTTAAAATCATGGTTCCGAACGTTGTCGGATACCTTAAGATCATGCGCCTGGTTTACCCTGCTGCTAGAGCAGGTGAAATAAGTCAACATTAGCAACAAAAGTACAACATATATGAAGCAAGAATTAGATCCATTTGAAAACGGAACAATAAAGAAAATGTCGCCATATTACATAATGATTTAAATTCATAAGGTATAAATGGCTCGTTATATAATTTTAAGATCCAATGAAATCCAATGAGATTATCTGTATTGATATGTCATCTATTAAGCATTATTTGAAATGAAGACAACATCCAAAAAAATTAATTTGTTTTTATATACATATATTAGTGTCACACAATCAAAGTCAAAAACACTAATTACGTGTAACTGGAGTGGTGTATTGCAAAGAAATCGAGCTAAGAGATACTTAACTGTAGGAAAAAGTATGTATCAATATAACACTATGGAACATAGTCGAATTGTTACTTAAAATCAGGTTCTATAAAAATGGGTAAATCAAATGCTGAAGGCAATAAATCTCATTCACTCAAAAATATGGCTTTCAATGTTTGAAGGTGCTGAGAGAGGCTAGACGACATCGTGCAATTGCTCTTCTTAGACCATCTCAAACATGCTTTATAAAATTCAGATCCAGACATTTCAATGGACAATTCATACGGGGAAAGTACATCTCAAGAAAGCCATCAATAATATGCGATCAATGAGGTTTTGTAATATCATCCATAAAAGGAATCTGATCATCTCTGAAAAACTTCACATAGATTTTAGGGACCTCATTTCTATGGCGCTGTATAGTCGCTGTATCTACCTACTTCAAAGACGTACAAGGGTGTAATACTAACCTTAGACAATGATTTCTCTTCTACCATATTGGTTGATTTCCCATACGTTGGAGATATAATAGTATCTCTGCATTCATTCTTGGTATATCTAAGAATGTAATGTCTAGACTTCATGACAAACGGACCCTTCTGTGAGATGTTTTCAGAGAAAGTCACAAAACTGTGTATATGTTAGAAGTAAAATGCTCTCTCTGTGCCAGATGTCTGTATAATGTTTTCTCGGAAGCTAATTTTCTGAATGTAGTCTCCAAGTAATGAGAAAGCTCTGTAGCCACTGTTTTCATTGGTAATTATGAACTTAATGGCAAATAGTAATTACGTATACGTGTTTTCAGAAGCTTTGATTGTGTTTCTTGGGGCTTGTTTAGATTTGATCATACAATATTGATTCTACTTAAGGTACCGCTTGTAAACATCGAGCCACTTTTGCTTGAAATTGCAAGCTTCAAGTCCACTAACAACTCTCCATCTAAATGAATCCCCTAAGCGATTTAATGTACTTTTTGTTATATTTGTAGGTTTTAACGCAATGTTTTCAACACTAAAAGCAAAAATCCAAAATGAATAAACGATTAAATTTCACGTTGTACTGCAAAAGTAATGCTAAATACCATTTGTTACAAAATGGAGGTTAACATTTGGTTAGCCATTAAACAAAATATGTTAATTTCGAATTTTATCAATCTCACAAATTTTAATTAAGAAAATTATATTTGTAACCTAAATTTGGACACTAATGTACATTTTTATGCATCGGAATGATGTTGGTTAGTCAAAAAGAGGTCTTCTTTTGTTAAGAAAAGAGCAATTCCAAAATGCTGTAAAATGTATAAACTAAATAAATTTATGTTTATGTAAAATACTCACAAAATAAACATTTTAATCTTATAAGATTCTATAAGGAAGCTGATATGAAATAAATTACAAGTATTGGTGGATTACAAGACAAAGTAATATTTTGCCATTTTTGCCTTCCCAGTTTAATTATTAGTTAAAACAATGTGTAATGAATTATGTATTAATAAAAATCCTAATTTTATTATATCACTGCCAATGCGGTTCATATTTAATTATGTTAATTATAGAAGAATAAAAGTAATTTCTATATACCAGTTACTATAGCGTCCTTCGAGAAATGTTTCCCTAAGCGAAAATGAAGTTGAATTTTTAAAGTAAAACAGAAATTTATAGCAAACATAACGAAATATATACGAAAAATAATCATGCAATTGGAGTTTTAAGAGAATCTGACTTTTTAGAAAATAAATTGGCAACATGAACTATATCTGAAAATAAGTCTAATGAAATAGTAGGGTATACAAAAATTCAAATTTTCTACCTTTTTAGTTGCCAAAACGAATTTAAGAAATGTATAGATATAAGTTAAGAAATTTCTTATCTGCGAAAATATTTTATTCCTCTGTCTACAAAATTTTTTCTGAATTTATATTAATAATCAAACAGAATGCTATACAACTTTGAAAACTTTTTCCATTTGTAATAGAATTAGCATGCAATATTTCTTTCAAAATAATGTGAGTTTTAGCTGAAGTTTGCATTTTTTTTCTTTTTGTTGATGCAAACAGAATGGTTATTTTTACAGATTTAGTAAATGTATGTTTTTCTAATATTGTAAGATGCTTTAATAGAAGCTCAAATATCTGTTGAAAATGTTTCCCCTAAAAAATGCATTTTTATTCTTTTCTTGCTCATTTGAAATACTTGTCGAAAATGGTTTTGGCATTTTATTTAATTTTTGTTTTTATTTATTTCATATTAACGTATAATTTTTAAAAAAGAAAATGGAAAGATAAATATAGAGATTAGAGTATATGAAAAACGTGATAACTTATTATTCGCATTTTGTGTGATCATAAATTTATTTTTAGGAAAATAAAATTTTACTCATTGGGTAAATAAATCTTTTCAATATAAATGTATAAAATTTACTAAAATATGAAAATCTAATGTGTAGATTAATACAATAATATTTACTAAGTTTAATACGTTTTATAACACAAAGAAAATAATATATTGGATTTGAAAAATTTGAAATGAATTTTACATTTTAAAAACTTATTGTTCATAAATGTTAATTCATTCATAAATGTTAAATAGATGTCTAAATTAGTTTATCACATGGCTTAAGTAACTTTAAAAACTCATAACTTATGATTCTAAAATAAAATAAAGTGATTTTTTTCATTTATTTAAATTACTTCTCACATTAATAATTCAATGAATACATTTGTTTGATTACATAAGACATTCATTTAAATACTTCAGAAATTAATTTTATTAAATTTCATGATATTTTTAAATAATTACACATACATATATTTCAAACTTATTATTAATTTCTCCTTTATTTTAATTTGAGTATAGATGCAAAACTTTAAAGCATAATTTATTTCTCCTGGGTGAACATAACAAAAAGCATTATCTTATTTTTTTTTTCACTAAAAACCTACGACTAAAACTATTACTTCTCAGACGCAAACTAATTTCATTACAAAAGAGATGGTGAGTTACAGTAGATTACTTTATTTCTACAACTAAATTCTCTTTGTTGGATTAATATTCAATTAGTTGAGAAAATGGATCAATCTCCAGGGAAACATAACAATATCCCCAGTATCGGAAAACAGAATTTATCTATCATAAGCATAGAAAATAACAAATAAGTCTTGTTGATAAAAACAAAAAACACCACTTGTTAAATTACATTATTTTTTTTTTTACAATACATGATGCAAAATATCAAATAGTAAAAGAAAATAATATTTCGACATACATGTACTCTAACTTGTTGAGTTGTATGTTAAATACGTTATAATTAGCGAATATTTTAATAAAAGTAAAATATTCTTTTATTTTACATAAATTGGTATATGTAGTGTGTGTTTATTTATTTTTTTATTAATTTTCTTTGATTTTACGTGATGTGTGAAATATTTTTATTTCATACAAATTGAACCCAAATTGTGCATGTGAAGTTTTATTCCAGATTAAAATAAGACGCATATGTAGAGTAAGCAGCAGAAAACTATTAAAAACAAATTTCCCGAAATAATTCATTTTCAATTTCCAAAAGATTACCATTTTATTATAAGATTTATTTCTATATGGACCGGTAAGTAGGATACATACACAAGTTAGAAGCATTTTGGTAGTCTTTTTCTGAAAAAGCGAAAAGAAATAGTTATTTAACATACTTTAAATGCAACTTATTGAGTTTTTATTACATTATTTTCCCGTTCTCTTAAAATGATATTTTTAAATCAGTAAAATTTTAAAGATGGTCAGTTCAGGAAAGCTATTGAAGTACGGGTATAATTGTCGTCATGTTATTTAAATATGAACTTCCTATTACCTTCAAATAGCTCTTACATATTAAAGAGAACGAAGGGAATCATTTTTATGCATGATGAAAACAGAACAGATCAGAAATCAAAGTTATCCGAGCGGCACCGTGAGACAGCGCAAACCACATCACTTCGAGTCCAGAGCTTCAATCGTTTTCAGTACAAGTGTGGGCAGTTACAGACAATATTTACAGAATCACAGTTTTCACGTAAAACTTCGTTGAAACTTCACATTAAGCTGTAGCACAATTGTATTCAGGGGTCCATAATGTGGTGCGTTAAGCAACGACAGTGAAAACAGGGTGATTTAACGGGTTTTTTTTTTCAGATGAATTCCACGTTCTGTGAGCAAAATTGTTGCATTGAGCATGCAATCTTTTTACTCATACTGGTTAGTTCTTGATCTCATGCTTGTTTTCTGGATAGGTGTCTTATACTTCTGACGTGTGTAAGTTCACAGCTATGTTATGAATTTTTCTGGCATGCTGTTTTTCGACAAAACAATGCGCGACCACTTGTTTCAAGTGATATCCTACCTTTGGACTTGCAAAAATTGAGTGTCAGTTGCCCTCGACAGCATGTATTCCTAGTCAGGTAGATACCCTTCCTAAACATCTGTTCATATTTTGCAGATGAACTGAACTATCATCAATAACCAGCCTTTAGAATTAAGGAAACCTGGTATAAGTTTTAAGACGCATAGAATGGATTTTTCGTATTTATCATTCAAGCTCAGTTGAATTCGATGCCCTGTCAGATAATATTACTCTTATAGATGATAATTCTGATACTAAAGTCTCTACTCTATGTGCTTTAAAGCACCTGTACATTTTATCATACATTTCTCTCATATTGTATACTTTCAGTAAGTAACATTCTTTCCTTTTTAGTGTTGCAACTTTAATGGTTATTAGTATGTATATTTCATTGGGCTACTGGTCAAATAATCTTGGAATAATGTATCTTAATGTAAGTGTGCAATTTGTGAATACTTGCATGATGTCATAAATAAATTTTAAAAGAAGATTTCTGTTACTTAGATTAATAGCTTTTCTACAAAAGTAAGGCATTAAAAATTTTCTCTGACGGGTGTTTAATTCAATACAGTTACACTTTCTTTGTCGGAATTTTCTAGAAATTTTGAATTTGAACTTATGACATTCTTTCTTCTTTAATATTTAAATAATTATATAACAACATTCTTTTAAAACTCTTCTAGGTAGTATTATTGTCTCATTCTTGTAATGGAAATTTCGGGTATTTGTGGAAGTCGACATAATTATTATATTACTAGGTTATTCCTTAATTAATTTAAGAAAATTAGCTACAATTTAATTATGTTCAATGATTAATGATTATCAAAAGGACTAAATGTGTTAGAGTGCCATACATTTTTAAGGGAGATTTTATCAAACATTTAAATCAGAGTCATTAAAAATTTTATATTGAAAATAAAAATATAAGAGAATCTGTGGCAGTATTTCAGTTAAAATCATTGAAAATAAAAATTTATCAATCGTTATACGATTATTGCTACAATGACTAAAATAATTCCAAAATTAAATTTTTTTAATGTAGGGATAAACTACTAAAAGTAGTGGGTTTAACATTTTGAAAATAGCTTTCTAATAGACATTCATGAAACCTGAAGAAAAGAAAATTGCATCATCTGCTATAAAAAATGAGGTAGTGTGTATAAAAAAAAATAACAGATAATTACGCACTTTTTTTAATTTTATGACAACTTAAAATTTTTTTGAAACCACATCCTGACATAATTATTAAGTTTGGTTCAAAAATACAATATTTACTAAAGGTGGATAAATTAAACTTACTTTTTCAAAAAATTAAAATTAACTTTAGAATTTCAGATTAGTATTCCAAGATGATTTTTGATAACTCTTGAAATTCTAATTTAGAAGTTAAAAAAAAATTAGTCAAAAGATTAATCTAATTTAAAAAGTCTTTGAAAACAATTTGTATGTTTTTTCAGTTATCGAGACACATTTATTTCAATAAAAGTTATTTAAAAAATTTTCTAATTAGTTCTTAAAAAGTCAGATGTTTGCTTAACACTTAATCTTCCAACATGCAGTTAGTGTACCGTAAGACATCAATGACCGCTACAAAAAATTGGATATAGTTCTTTAAAAAAAAACTTCTACTTTGACAAGTTTTACTTAAACTTTTGCTCTTTCAGCACTTTACTTTATATCGTATCTTGTCCATATAGTCTTTTTTCTTTACATTTTATATAAATTTTACTAATTTTATTACTTTGTAATATCTTATTTGAAAAGCTTTCAGTTCTGTTAAATCCATAATTATTCATATTTCCTCTTGTCATTGATGAATATCCTTTGCTTGGCTATCTTTGTTTCTGATAATTAGTCCCAAGCCCATCTGCCTGTTACAGGCTTGTCATGGTGGTGAACTCATGGAATTCGTTGTGCAGTTGCTGACTCGAGTCCTGGTACCACTGAAGGACAGAACAAAAGGACAGTGTAGAGGGATTGTTGAGCATTAAATCTGTTTTGTTTCAAAGACCTCGCGTTATCCTTGTATGGAAATTTGAATGTATAGTGCTCTGGTATTTTCCTTGTCATTTAACTGTGGTTCAATATTTGGAGGTACATCGCCAATAGTCCTCGCATTGCTTTAAAAAGTAGTGCGAATAAAAATTCAAATCTGTAAATTAAAATAAAAATTCTTACCTAGACCTTGCTTTCTATTAATTCACCAGTAAAATATAAACTTCTATCTAGTCTAAATCAAAGTCCTTTGTGAGTTATTTTACTCTATATTTTCTGTCCATTTGGTTGGTAACATCTGCACAGAATTTTGTGCATTGCGGCATTCCAAGTAATCAAAAGGCAGATGAGTTGGCTTAACAGGTATGCCCTAGTTCTCAACTTTCAAATGGCCTAGTTTATTATAAGTCTGGATCAATAAAAATCAACATGACTTTAAAGGCCAAGCAGCTGTCTAATCTAAAAAGAAAGAAAAAAAAAAAGGAAAACTCTGGGAGAGTGTCATCTATGATTTCCCAGACTACCCCAGAATCAGCGCCATTGTTGCCTTTCGTCTAACTATTTTTATGCACACCTTTATATACTTCAGACAGTCGAAAATTCTGCTTGGTCCCTTTTTTGCAAAGGCGAGATGATGATTATTGATCATCGCCCTGTCTGCTCAGCGTTCTCTTAGCACTTGTTTTATCTAGATACTGGGAGGCTCTAGAGACCTTCTAAACAGTTTGCAGACTTGATCCTATTTTATTTATTTTGTATGGATATATTATGTTATTATTGTGACTTATTCAATCTCCAGTAATTATTTTACATGTAAGTGGGTTTATTTATTTTTTATTATTATTATTATTATTATTATTATTCCTCTCTTTGAGACATTCATTACTGTTCTCTTTTCTGAGTTTCATTTTATTATATTAGAAATTTTTCCTCCACGTGCTGTATTAGGCTTAACTTTTCAACTTGGTTTTTTTCCTATGATGTCGAAAGTTTCTGCTGTACGGAGAAGGTGGATCCATAAAGCATTGCTAACCCTAATTCGATGGCCTAATTCAGCGACAGCTTTAGAAATCATAATAGGTCTCCAGTTTAGTCCAGACTTTTTTTGTACTCATTTATTGTGTCTGGTGAATTCCAATTTCTTACTGCTTTAGCACTGTAGGTTCTTTTACTTCTTCACTTTTATTTTATATTACTATATATATATATATATATATATTGAAATTCTTATTTGTGTAAACTTTTCAGTGTATTCTTTAATCTAGTGTTTTCTATATATTACAAAATTACTTTATTTTATTCCTGGATCACTGTATAACATAAGGATACTTGTCTCTGTATTGCAAACTGCATTAGAAGTAAGTAGTATTTATTATTTTTTCTTTTATTTGTTATTTTGTTATATTTATTATAGTTATTACAATTATTATAAATGGACTCATAAAATATTACCATAAAGGCGTTTTCCAGAGAATATAGTTATAAATAACATGAAATGTTCAAACAGTTCAATTGACCTCTCGTGGTAAACTAAACAGACTATAGGAATTTTTCAGAAAGTAAGCAATAAACTATTGTAAATATTAAAACATGTGTTAGGTGAATATTATAGTAGGTGTTAAAAAGTTACATCGATATTTAATATTGTTCTATATAAGATATTTGGAGCGAAATTTCAAGAACAATAATTTAACAGCGAGTGGTAGGTTTAGTATCTAATTAACTTTTGCATCATACTACACGGCTCAATTACTTAAGTTTCTAATTTCTATTTTTTTAAAAATCATTTAAATGGAGATATAGTGATTTTTTTTGCAAGTGGATCTACATATTTAAACGCTTTGTTTTAAAAATAAAATTAGGTGTATAATTGACATTGTGTAACCTATTGTAAAGTGCCAAAGTTTCAATAAATATTGGAAATTTTATTGATATATATCTGAACTTGATAAATATTTATTCAATATTTCACAATACATTTTACCACAAAAGAAGATTTTTTTCTTCCATCTTAAAAGAATAAAATAGCTTTTTTTATACACGATGAATACATGGGTTTCAGAATTTTATACAGTAAAAAATTTTATTGTAAAGGAAAATGTTTCAACAGCATTTTCTTTAAAAACAATGCCTAGGACATAGTGTTCTACATGATTAGATTTTTTTTCTTTCTCTCTCTCTCACTGTTTTTCTCTTTCTCTTTATATATATACACATAAAAGTTATGAAATGTCATTTTTCTTGCTGTGATTCTTTTACGAGGATATCAAAAATTCTGGACATATAAAGTTACAATTTATTTTGGAGGATTTGTTGCCTTTTTATAGTAATTGAAATTTAAGACTAGGAAAAATATATACTTATTTACAACCATTTATTAATTATTTAATATGTAAGTAATCTAAGAAATTTTACATGTTAAGAACAGTCCATGTTTTACATTAATTTACAATGAGCATTTATGTTAACCAATGTTAATGAAGGTTGAATATTCATGAGAAATAATATTTAATTCTAAAATGCGTCTAGGTTTGAAAGAAATGTTTACAATAAAAATATTTCTTTTTTTTATTTCTAAACTATTTCTTCCATAACTCCCCTTAAATATCAATAAAATAATGTACTGTCTTAATTAAAAGTGTGTGTGTGATTTATATAAATAAATTTTAAGATATCTTTGAAGTCACTTTGAAAATGAAATGTATTACGAAAGTATGAAATGAAATATTTTTCTGTAAAATTGATTACGAAAAGTGTAGTGTAAGCATTAAAGATAAAAACTTAGAAACACGTTTGTTTCCTTGTTCGTATTCACATACATTAAAATAATCTTTTATTGAAGGTTTTATTCAAATTTCAAGATAATCCTTTTCTCCTTCACTAGGCTTAATTTTATGTCATATTTCAATATACCCAAGAGGGTTGAAATAATAGTTTAAAAACATTTTACCGTCATTTGATCACTTTCTCTTTTGTCAAATTTGTTATCACTGGAGGAAAGCAAAAAATAACTAAAATAATTAATTTAAGCACACACACACAGACAATTTAATTTCTTATTCTTAGTTTAGTTGAAAATAGCCCAATATTAGCACCATTCCAGAATTACAATAAAAGTAACTTTCATATTTCTTTATAACAAGTAATAGGATTCAATCCCGCATCTGAGATTAACAAAATATGTAATTTATTTGACTTTCCATTTTATTTAACATACCAAATAAATTATTTTTATTTGATTTGATTTTACTTTATGACGTAATTTAATGCAGCATTATAGTTATTGATGACAGATCTCGTAATTTTTCAGACATGATTATGTGACAGAGATGGTACCTGTGTTACGGGAACCCGTCTCTTCGAGCTTATACACCAGGACAATGGCGGGTCTTTGAATCATGAGAAATATAACGTACATAGGCTTCTCTATATAGTGGGTCTTCAGTAAAATAAGGGCTCGAAAACTCATTATATGCCCTCTATGAAGAGTTTATGACTATGAGCACTAGGCTTAAAATAAAAAGCTTAAGAATTTTTTAAAAAATTTGGAAACTGAAATTCATTAATGATCATAAATATTGTTCAGAATTTTGAAAAAGTGCTGTTGTAAATATATATTTTATTAATCTTATAAAAATATAGAGTACATTATGTGTTAGAAAACGTATCATGAAAAAAAGATCGATCATTGAATTTAATATTGTATTTTCCGTAAACATTTCTACAATTAGCTCAGGAAATTCGCTAGATTGGCACGATGGCGCCATTTCTTTTCCCTGAGATTTGTATTTGTTTTTAACAATATAGCTTCTAAATGGTGATATCTTGATTCTGAGTTAATTCATGGCAACCTTGTTTTTTCTAAAGTTTTTAGAATTCGAGAGCATATGAAATCTGATGACCGAACAGTATATACTCTGAGCCATAGAGCTGGTCACAGTCTCTTCACTCCCGCTTCTTTTGACTCTTCTTATATTAAATGAATGGCAGTTGTAGTTATTTCCCTTCCCTTACGGAATTGTTCGACTAATGGTTATCTTCCTAGGTACTTTTTCTGTCAGTCTTAGCATTACTTGCTGGCTTTAGCTCGTCAAGTATCTAATTCGTCGTCTATTCTAATCGTCAAGTGTCTAATTTTCGTTTGGAGTTGCAATCAATTGTGTTATAGCTTCGAAAGGTTTCATTGTGAACAAAGCAAGTGTAGTCCAGAATTCAAAGTCTCAAGTAGCTTGAAGGTTTTATTTGATTTGTAATCTAATGTGAATATTGAGCAGTACCCACTAGCTTTCACTATTAGAAAGTCTTTTTTACTAGAATTATTTTTATTTTATCAAGAGGTTTCAGTAACTTTTCTTGAATCCGTGAACTAGTATCTGTGTTTGTCTTGAAAACATCTTTTCTTAAATTAAGAAATATATTCCTAAAGTTCAACACTTTGGAAATTCAATATAATCAGGACATCCTACACATTCAAAAAATCGATTTTCCAAGTTAAGTGTTAAAAACTAGTGCATAATTTTCTTAATATAAAAATTCATAACACTTATATTTTCGTCAAAAAATAATTAAAAATATGAAAATAAGTAATTTGATAAAAATGTAAACAAGCAACCCCTTTTCTTTGACACATTTTGAAAGATGTTTCCTCTTGTGTTTAATGCATGTAAACCATTAATTTGTTTTTAATAGAAAGTAATAATAACATTTATTCAACTCTAGAGAATGTTTAAAGTATATCATTATGAGTTATATAAAAATAGGCAGGAAAATATTAGTCAATAGTGTGATATGTGAAAACATTGCTACTAGTAGTTTTTTCACTTTTTCTCTAAAGCATCCTTTGTTGTCTTTAGGTACACTTTTAGAAAAAAAACTATTGCACTATATGGTTCCAAATTGTTTATACTTCTATAGAGGATACCTGCGCTTATAGTGAATCTATTTGTGTTAATCTAAGTAGTACATAGTTTTTTTAAATAGTTTTATGTATTAAAAAAGGGGGAGTAAATATTTTAAAAATTACAAAGTTTTATAATTTTTTTAAGGAAACTTTCTTAGTATTTTACTTAAAAATTAGATTAAATATATTTTGTGTATTGTTTTATGTATGTGCAAAAAATATTTTTCATATTTAAGAGGTACTTTTTTAAAAAATAGAACATAAAAATAAACATGTATTATGAGATCTAAACAATAATGTCCAATTTATATTAAAAAAAACAAAAACAAAATTCAGCGAAAAAAATATTTTTCTACTTATACAGAATGATTAAAATATCTGTAATAAGATCCCAAGAAAATTTAAGCTCTATTGAAAATATTTGAAGATATATTAATTTTGGCATTTTAATCATACGAGCATATCCTAGTACTCTTAAATCTTTCTATGAAAATGTAAAGCAATGAATATAATTTCAAAAATTTAACTTCACGGAAGTTTTCCTGACAGAAGTCCTTTGATTCTATTTAAAAAAAGGACTAACTGGGATATTGATGAGAATTTAGTGTTTTAAAAGAGCTAAGACACTTTAAAACAGCAAATACGTATTCTAAATATAAATCTTCTGTAATATCTTGAAAACATATGCATTTATTCTAGAAGTTTCTAGGATTTTTAGACTGTGTTGAAACTAATAAAATGTTTTGACAGAAATACTCATCTCCAATACTTATTATCGAGTTTTTGGATTATGTCGTTCATTCAGATGTTTACAAAATTTTGAACATGTGTGTACTCGCATGTAAGCTCAAATTTTCTGTATGTTTGTTATGTCTAGCTCCTAGTCAAAATTTCTAAGCGATTGTTGTTTGATGAATGAGAGGAATCAATTGTGAAAACATTAATTCCAATTTTTTTCACCTTGTCTATTGCTTCAGTATTAATATAAAATTAGTTCATAATACTAATTTAATGAATTAATTCATGCTATTTAACGTAAATCAAAATAAGTCTTAATTCGTACTTTATATGTAGTATTCTTATCATTACTCTATTTTTTTATTTTAAGATGACTGAGAGTCCCCCGTAAAAGCCTTTCTTAGAGTTCTCAGAAACTTTAAAAACTGATAAATTTATCTTAAGTGACTCGTGAAAATGTTAATTTCATTTCACTTACGAACCATCTCCCGAAAAAAGAACTTTTATTCTGTGTCCTTCTAAGCTTTTCCTTGATCGATTAGAGGACTGCTAGCTGTCATCAAACACTTTGACAGGTTCACACATGGCTTATATCAGAAGGAAATAAAAACTATAAGAAGAAATGAGAAGAGTAAACTTACGATATCCTTAAGTAATATCATTCAAAGGATAAAATATGCTACTGGTTTTCGCTTGTATCTTTTCCTGTTTATTTTATGTACTGCATCCCCAACATTTTCAGAACTAGAATTCTTCCATATTTTGTATCTTTCACTCTGTGATGTACAAAAACGACAAAAATACGTAATTCAAAGTATAATAAAGCATGTATTTATAAATATGTCCTGAAATAAAATTTATTATTATGCATATTTAAATTATTATTTTTTATTTAAACACAAATGCTTCAATAAAAATTGAAAAAAAAATCGCCTTAATCGTTTTAAAAAAACTTTCAAATTTTATAATTATTTATCTATATTTTTAGCTATATTTGCGTATATACATAAGACTGAAGGAATAATTTTGAGAGCTATGTTGCACCTTTTTTTTATCTGATGAATTAGTTTTTTAAATTAAAGGAAGAAGGATGTGCCGTAAAATATGTTTTAAAACGACTGAAATATATTCCATTTTCTTATCTAACCGAAAGAAAATAGAATTTCATGTATTTTTTAAATGAAATATTACAAAAAAAAATAGTTTGTAAATTAACTTTTTGTCACATGATTTGCTCTTTTTTCGGTGCTGTTGTTAATCCTAGTTTAATTCAAAATAGACATACTTTACTTGTTTTCTAAAAATTCATTTTTCATTCGTCTAATATGTGCTGTGTATGAAAGCATTTTGTAAATTTTTTATATTTAAGTTACTTTTTCTTTTTATTTATGTATTTCAGGTTGTTCTAGAGTCAAAAAACAGAAACTTAAAACTACTATTATTTTCTATTATAATTTTTATTCATATTTTCCTTCATTTTCTTTTATTTCCCTTTTATAATGATAATTTTCTCTTTTAGATTTAAATATATATTTCTATTAAATCATTTATTATTGCGCGCTAGAGAGAGGCCAAATTACTGCTTGTTTCAAATTATTTATAATGTGAGAGCTGATTAAATGTGAATTTCAATTTTTCGCAAACACATTATATTGCACCAAGTTTAACCCTCATAAAAAATATTCTGGCTGTTTTAGCCGATATTTTTTTCAATATACATACATATATATATCTTGTTCAGATTTTCAATCATTACTAAAATACTTTTTATTCATCCACTCAAAATCAAATACATTATTTTAAACTTGTATTGGATGACACTTGATTTTAGTACAGTTTCAGATATCAATTTATCGATTATGTTTAATTATTGAATAAATAATAACGAACAAAAATAATACTCCAACACCATATGATGCAAATTAAATGTAAAATGAATAAATGGCGCTGCAAGTCATCTGAGATTTATGCTTTTTTTAAACTTATGTTGTGCTATTTGTGCTGCATACATGTCTTCTATGTGTGTCGCCTAATAAACCAAAGTATCTAAAAGAATGGACTGAATTACTGGAATAACATAAAAATATAATGGAGATACAATCGTCTTACTGACCATGGAGTTAAGGAATCAGGAATTTTAACACCATATATAAAAAGAAAAATTGTTCGTTGTGTCCCTCGCGGTGGCCTTTAATCCAAAAGTCATGTGCTTCGAAAAACCCACCTGGGATAGCCTAATTTCTGAGAATGCAATTTCTTTTTACTATACTATTTTACTGGAATATTTAAACTTAAATAATGAATAAATAATTACAAACAAAAATAATAATCCAACACCATATATCGAAAGGTAAATCGAAAATTGCAAGGAAAACGGCTTTCTATTTTGCCACTTAATATTATTGTGATTCTGTCATATGTATATAAATATTTATATTACTTGTAATAATTTAATAAAAAGTAACTAAAATATAAAAATATTCTTTGCTAACCTAACACTAGGACTTGAATTAATTTTTCTTTATATCACTTGTTTTTAGTTTAACCCATGTCAGTAATCATTACTTTAGCTGGTCATCTTATTAAATGTATTACTTCACAAACAATTAATTCAATAATTAATTCAGTTCTTCGGGAATACGATATATGAGTTGTGACATAACACATCTTAAGTTTTATCTGTAGCAATATGGTAGTCAATATCAGAATGTTTCTTTAACCATATTACATTAAGAATGGCGCATGAATGCATGGAATGATTCATAGTAATTTGTGCATGCCTTACACTTTGACTATTACGGCCCCTGTTTATTGAACTGTGAAATAAGATCTTGAGGAGAAATACCCACGCAACTGAATAGTAAAGTAGTCGATAGAGCACGTACGAAGAGAATCAACTTGATTGGAAAGATAAGATAATAGGAAGATAGTTTCACAAAAGTTTCTGCTTGATAAGCTAATAAATATATATTTAGTTCATTCATAATGAAAAACACATCTAAGGGATCTGTGTTTTTGATTTTCGCAAAACTCTTTCTTAGCAGATATTTATTGAGCAAAAAAAAAAGAAACATGCCTGCCAAACTTTAATAGTTCCGGATATCTTGAGTAGAGAGAGTCCTTTTCTTTATTCTCTATATAGAAAGGGAGATGTATTCAATATATTTGAAAAATTCAAAGTTTCTTCATTATTTTTCTTAAGAAAGCACTACCATTTGTTATGTTACTAAATAACTTACTATTAAACATCGAATTGCAACAAAATATCTGAAATTTTATGTTCTTTGCTCTTACTAATGTATAAATTTCGTCTTTATCCTACCTTCTTCTGTATTCTTATAAGTCTGGATATCACAATTTAACCATTGTCCAAACTCAAAACTCGCGAAATACATCTTAAAGAGTTTATTATACAAATGAGATCAAACGTTATCAACTATATTTAATATTCGACCATGAATTACATCCTTTTATAATACTTACATTTCTGGCTTTTAATTTATCTACCATTAATTCCAATTACCTTTACACACTGCGTTTTAGACTAAGTTCCTTGTCAAAATAACACACCCCTGGTTAAGTTCAAATAACGTTGAATAATTTACGTTGAAGACGTAGCTGATTGCCATGAATAAATACAATACATGAACTCTGGAGATGAGAATGGTTAGGTAGGGACTAAATTTAATTTTTTGGCCGTATTTATTGCTCTATCGAGATAAAGTCTACGCTTTTATAGCTATAAAATTCCTCAAAAATTTAAAATTGTGTTTTTAAGTTTATTTAAAATCAAATGCACATCGGAATACGTGATGGATGGTAGCTTGAAGATGTTAAATATTAATTACTAAATCCTTATGCAATTAAAATTTATTGGGATTAAATCATGATTCCATTCTATTAAATGCAATGGGAACAAGGATTTTGAATTTGAACTCATTTATTATTTGAATCATTTGAAAAAAATGATTTATTCCAATTATTTATAATTTATTCAAAAAGTTTTCAAATGTCTTTGACAGTTACAGAATTTTATTAATTATTATGATTTTTTTTTCTAAATGTAGTTTAAATGCTTAAAAAAATCAAAATTTTATTTGAAATATTATTATTTTGAGGTGACAAAAAAAAAGAAAATTTGAATGACTAGAGTAAAATTTATAAAATCCTTAAGTACATAAAAATAAATTATATTTCCCGAAATAATTATAATTAAGCAGCGATTTTCAACTGTAAGTAATTCTATAAGCTATATGAATAATATTACATTTTAAAGATAAATATGAAATTAATACTTCCAATAATGTTTACGTCAATTACTAATTGCTGCTTAATACATTTCCCATCATTTGCATCAAATTTGACATCAAAATAGTGTTTCATACTTGATTATGTAAGTAAGATGTTGTCCCTTTCTAACATATCTTCAGATTTAGCTGTACTGTACAATGTAACGTGTCCACCTTGTTTTGGATATTTATATTTCTTGTATTTTTATGTATGTGTGTGTGCATATTAGTGTGTTATTTTATAACTTTTTTTAGTATAAATAAAATTTATTTAAATGCAGATCCGTACAGTTCTTAACTACTCCTTGTAGTTCAGATGCTTTATTTGCAACTCATTATTTCATTTGTCAGTTCATTAATCTCAAAATTAATTTTACTGGCAAGTGATTGTGTATTTTTGTAGACAGTAATTGCGGATAAATGAATTCAGGAGATACCTCAAATAAATTAGCAAATGATATTTTCGATCAATTGGCCTACCGTATACACTTTCTAAATCTTATAAAATTGTATAGAAGATGTATGCTACTCTCTTTTTTTTCCATTGCTTAAAACAAAATATAACACAAATCTATAAAATAGTAAAGGTAATCCAGAATAAAGCTTTATAACAAAAACACATAGCAAAAAATACTATGTTATGTAATATGGAATTAGTATGCATTTGCCGTTATATGGAAAAATATCAAAATTACCATCATCACTTCATCATATTTATGTAACATGTAATACAAGAAGTAGAAATTTCTCTTTTAGTTTATCGTGTACATTTTCAGAAAAAACTCAAAGCCTCTTTCAACGCACAGATATCCACAAAAAATTATAAATATCTTCTGAATCCCTATTTAAATTCTTGCAATCACTTCGTCTACATGGAATGAAAATATGCAAAATTTAAGGTAAAACTCTATTTTTTTTTTATAATTCTGTATCTTACTTTTTGAAATACTACTATCCATAAAGAAAGGAGTTCCAGAGCCCCAGGAGAGGCTTTACAAATGAAGCTGGAACACCAAATTTCTGAAATTAATACCAAGTAGAAGCCTGATGTGCATATTAAGTAGGCTTAGAATAGGACACTGCAGGACAAATTCAGAAGAATGGGACTAGAAAGTACTTATTCTGCAAACACTGTCACTACATGGAACTGAACACAGAACATCTGTTCTCCTGTCTGTCATTCTGGCAAATTTGCAGCACATTAGTAGAAACCCTCATGAAGATAACTGCATCCAGATTACATATACTGTCGATAGGATATTTGGTCCTATTACGTAGTATGATCCAATATTTTAGGGACAAGGTGTAGGAAACCTTACTCTGAATAAGTCAGTAGTCCCCTTGGGCGACGTTACACTTCTGCCAGAGTTCGTATAACTTCTGGAAGCACCGCAGAAAGCCCTTTTTTTGGGACCTCCCGCAAAGCCTCCCGCGATGCTACTTCCACTTCATCTTATGACATAAAATGACGTTTCTGTAAATGCTTTTTTTTTCATGAATGAGAACAAGCAAATGTTAGACGGGGCTAAGTCTGGTGAATAGGGGAATATGGAAATACGTTAGTGCGAATTTCGGTGAGGAACTTTTTTATCAGTTGGGATCGATGTGCTGGTGTGTTGTCATGCAGAAGGTACCAGTCACCATTCTGCCAGAACTGAGGCCATATAGGACGAATGGATTCCATCTTTAACCCGCGATCACTCGCGCGGGGTGTTCTCTACACCCCAGCAACAAGAAAATCCTCCCAGATTTCTAAAAAGAATGTGCAGAACCACGATTTTTTCTGTAGCTGCACATTTTAGGTCATTGAACCTTCAGGCGTGATGCAATCCCTCTTTAAGGAACGGTTGGAATGTAATGACCTTGAAAAGTTTATCTGGAGGGCTGAGAATTCCCGCGAGAATTTGAGCATTTGTATACAGTCTGCTCTGAAAGTTTGGAAAATGATTAAAATATTATTTTTCTACTTTCTACTATCATTATCTCATTAATTATAAAGTATATTTATTACTGGCATATACGTTTTATACTGGTTTGTGAAAAAATATAAAATTATGTGTTTTAAAATGAAAATTTTGTATGTTTAGTTTAAATTAATGTTAGTCTCATTTGTGTGCAATAAATTAAATAAGTTTATTTGTATAATACAAAACACATCTTGTACTTTATAAATATGTATCATAATGACTTAATTTTTATTTTTATAATTAAATACACGCGTTAAAAGTTTGGGGTGTTCTCTACACCCCGCGAGTAACGAAGGTAGCAAAAACAGGCGCGAGTGACCGCTGGTTAAGAAGTTTGTAGCCTCAGCGACTTGTCCAAGTGTTTGGTGATGATCTTTTTGAACATATCCAGACACCAATGGAATATTTTCCGCGTTCAGCGAAGTCGAAGGTCGTCCAACGCATCCATTGTATTCGATGAATTCTCGACCCTCTATAAAACGCCAATATCAATCGTAAACCTTGGATCTCGCCTTGGTAGATTCACCTTACAACTTAAGTACTTGTTTTCGTCGTCATCAATGGTCGCAGTCACTGAATTGTGGGATCGTACTACGTGAATTACTGTCCATGACAAGACAACAACCAACCATTTTTTAACAATCTGAAAATTGAAAAAAAAATCGTTTTATATAACTATTGTAAGTATTTTTCCTGTGACTCAGGTGAAGGATTTAGCATAATACTGCAGTGCAATAATAAAAAGATAGCTACTTTTCAAAATGATATTATAGAGAAACCATTAACGAAAAATAATCATAAGGGAAGTTCTGAAATAACAGTTCAATTTTTAATAAAATCCAATATGGTTATATTCTAAAAGAAAGACATGTTAACTTCTTGTATTTAACACTGTAATATAAATGTTTTCCCTTTTGTGTTACTTCATGTAAAATTTCCGATTATAAATACACAATAATAATTTAAAAAATTAAAATGCATTTATAATTGCACTAACTTTATTATATCTTTCATTCAATAAGAATGCTCTGATCGTCCAGATACACCTGTATCACTGTTGAATGTCTTTTTATATCTTTATTAATTATTTATAATTCTAGCAAGCAATATTTAAAAGGAATTATTATAACAGATATATGATCAGAAAGAATTTTAATTTTTATAAACAAGAAAGATAATCTGATACAAAGATTTTGTAAATGTTCAAATTTTCAAAAATTAGAAATTATAATGTAGACGTGTACTTTACATAACAGTATAGCTTTATTTTTACATATAAATACTAATTTTTAAGCGAAATGTACTTAATATTTAATTATTCTTGCATATTTAACCAATTATGCTTTTTCAATTACATGGATAATTAAATGTTTCTTGCTAAACATTTGGAAACATCCGAAACATCCTGAGTTCCTTTTATTTTAGTTCTCTACTGTGCTAGTATATATTTTTTTTATTTCTTTTACTTGATTTACGTGTTTTATGCATATTCTTCGTAACTGAACTTAGAAATATATAATAAGATATAGTAGTTTAATGTTGTTATATTCTTGGCGTGTCATTGGTGGGCAGATTGATTTTAAAAAAAAGAAGTGTAAGAAACACATGTAATTGACAGAGACTTTCAGGACTTTAAGAAATATTTAGAAACCCAAATAAGTTTTGAATCTCAATAAGATCAATTGCAAGTTACAATTGTATTTAAAAATAGGCAAAAAATGACTTATGTTTATTAATTGTAAGAAGCATATCGCGCTTCCTCGCCAGAGATCCACGGTTTAAGCCTTAGGCTGGATGATGTTGACTCGGCCTATCATCCCTTCAGTGGGTCGATAAGTGAGTACCAAGCCTGCTTGGGAATTACACATTGGGGGTTTTGCACCTGTCTGGCAATCTCTGACTGGATATCTACTCATGAACTTCGGTCTTTAAGTTCAAGAAAACTGAGATGGCCATAGCTAGCCTAGACAATCTATGGGCGTTTGCACTTCAAGTAAATATGCAATTTTTTTCAACAATTTTCTTAATAACACATAATATTTTTTTAATTTATTAAATTAGTCATTTTTAATTATGAAATGACACACTTTTTTTATTCATGAAATGAAATGTATAAACCAAAAAAAAAATATTACATACTTCCGTTTTTGAAAGGGAAACCTGTAAGAGGAAACAGTTCATTGTATGGGAATAACTTATATTTATTACAATATTAAGTAACGCCTATAGTAATAATGGTAAATGTTCATTAACACAGAATATTTGAGACAAAAATGTATTCTAATTATTTGTTTAATATTGTGGTGCAGTAAAATTACAGGATTTTAGCTTAGAAATTCCTCAGCCAAATTATGTATAGAATTAAAATATTTCACATACAAATATAGTGAGGAGACATACATTATTATTCTAATATGTATTTACACTATTATATTACATGCATACTAATATGTGTTCTACACTAATTGTTTCACAAACAATGTGTTACTTACACACGTACTGTAAGAAAGCCCGACTATTATACTATTAATGTTGTTTTTAGCCAATGAATTTCAACTTTCCGTTCAATCGTATTTTCCCACTGAGAAGTAGCGAAAAATAATAATTTTATTAAAAAACCACAGAAAATAACTTCAATGAGCAATTTCAAATCCAAGAATCATCCATTTTCTACTGATCTCTCACCAAACTTCTAGAAAAAAATTAAGCTAAAGAATTTATTAATATGAAGCAAAAACTATTCTAGCTCACTTAAAATAAAATGAAACAAACATTTTAGTACTTAATTTAAGTTAATTTCATTTTAATGTATAAAATTAGAAAAGTAAATTTGTTTTGCTATGCGGTTACGCTTACAGAGGCCTCTTAAAGAAGGCCTAAAACTGATAAAATCATCTTTGGTGGTGTCGTATCCAATCATGATGGCTGCCATTGGATCGAGAAATCGCATACCGTTCAATAATGAACCCTGGTTTTATTGTTCATCAAATTACTATGGGATCTTTATTTGGAGAATCCAAGATCAGAGTTTCCATTCAGTGTTTGTCTTATAAAGGCATGTGTAACCATTACTCCAGCTGGAGAATTATTTTGAATGCTATCTCTTATGACAGTAATTAGTTTCCAGTAAAACTACATATAACTTTAAATTTAATGAGGTATATGACATTGAATATATTAGTTGTTTGTGTTATATTCATAACTGCACATCCTGGGCTCATTTTACAACAAGATAATGTCAAGTACTACACTAGTCGTATATAGCTGGATTACATCCCAGGTTGTAAACATTTTTTCTTGACTGTCAGTTCATTTAACCTCTGTAAAACGAAAATGTGTAGGACATGGTGAGTTATCAGACTCGAGCACTTCAAATATAGCAGATTTGTTACAACATATCATGAATGGTTGGCAAAATGTATCGCAAGATTGTATTAGGAATATTTATATGATCTGATATGCATAGGTTTAACAGTTACTGAATTTAACGTTCAATTACAGCTGCTAGGTGTTGAATTCTATGATACTGAATTGTTGATCCTTTCAATGCCTGTGTATGAGATTCACATACATTGGCATCGAACTAGGCACATCTCATAAGCTTTTGTTAAAACAGTAACTTTTTTTTATGTTTTTGTTTCCCCTTTTTTTCAAAATTTTGGAAGGGAATCATAAAGTTCAAAAGATTTCTCTCAACTTGGATTATTTTTTTATTAACGAATTCATGGGATTTTAAATAAATCTGAATTTTTATAATGATGTGTATAATTTTTATATTCATTACTCATGCTTAGCTGTACATATTTCTTGTTAATGCACGATCTATTAGCAATTTCTACCTTCTTGTAAAGCTCAGCAAAATAAATAAGTAAATAAAATGTTGAAAATGGAAAATGTCTCCCCTAATCTTAATTATGTTGTACTATCAACACGTTGAAGCAAAAAGTGACAATAGAAAAACAATAATATTATTAAGAAAAGAAGACTTTACTTTTATATGCGAGTAAAAAATTGATTGAATTGATCAAGTTATAGTGATTAGTAGTATGTTGAAGGGTCAGATATCTAAATAAGCTGCAAAAAATTCATAGAGACGATTGTTCATGGTCGGAAGTTTTCTGATAATAAATTAGTTCCTGTCAGCTATTTGAAAATTAGAGAAACAGAGATATGAAGTCAACTTTTAAAGCAGAAATCTTGCAAAATTATAAGTAATAAATAAGTGTTTCAATAAAAAATTGCAGTTTTACTCTTCTTAGTATCATTTTTTTGTACAATTACATACCAAAACATACTTATAGAAGAAGTACTAACGATTGTGTAAAGTAATCTACCGGAAATTATTGAATTATCTTAGAGACTTTGTCTATTTTTCGCTGAATCTCTTGCCTGAAAAAAATTGAACGCAAAAACTTCTACTTCTCCATTAATTTGAATTAAATTTTAATAATTTTGACTAATACATTTAACATTCTTGTTCCGCAAATCACTAGATCAGGTAAACCACTTCATAAATAATTAAATGATAATGTGTATTTTCAAATAAAAAAATTTATAACTTCTAGTAAGAATATCAATAAGACTTGAAATTTTTCAACACAATAAAGTAAATTGAAATATCTCTTTTTAAAAAGGAATTTCCACCTTTATTTAATTAACTAAATCTAATATTTGGAAAAATTACCCTTTTAAAATGTTGTACATGATATTTAATTGCAGCACGCATGAAAATATTTAAGAAATGTATACTTCTTCAAAATTATAATCAAGACTTACTCCAAAAAGGAAATGGCAATGTTGCCTATAATTTAAAATATCCTCATTTTATTCATAAATAATTATAAATATGTTTCATCATAATAAATCAAATATTAATTCATTTGACTAATATTAATTCTAGCATTGCATCTGGATTTATGTCAAGATTGCAGACTTTATGTCAGATTGGACAAACTTAATAAATTCAGTTTAGGAATTATTTTTTTTCCTTATTTTGTTTATTTAAATAATATACATTTAAGAAATAATTTGAATTTCACCTTTTACGAACTTTTTCTAAATCTGACTTATTTGTGGAATTTTTTTTTCCCACACGAATTCATTTGTTTCAATTACATTACTTCTTTAATCTTATATTGCACAAATTCTTAGTTTTTCTATTAAATAATCTTCGTTTCTTAAAGTTACATCAAAGCTTTTTTAAATGTTAACATTTTCTAGCAAGAATCATAGATTGTGTTTCTACTCATTCTTGAATTTACTTCTTAAGTAACTGTTGTACAATTTTATTTTCAAAAATATATTTGAAAAAATATAACTATATGCAAAATATCCGATTATATGATACTTAATGGTTCTTTATCTTATCTTTTGAAACTTTATGTTGCAAATGTATGCAATACGCTACACGCACACGTCTTCTAAAACAAAATAAAATATTTATCCTTACGAGACTTGATTTTTTACTGTGTCACGGCGACAAATTGTATTATATCGCTCAAAATAAGCAGAAAGTGAACCTTAAAAGCTTCTGAATTTTGTTCCATGTAACAAAGGCCCTGAGGTAAGCTACGTCCTTTTGAATAATAAATAAAACGAATGCAAAATGTCTTGTCAGAATGTTGAAAAACGATCTTATCGGTTTTCGAAAGGTTGCTAGCGATTTTAAAAAGTTTGCTGAAGAATTACCTTTCAAATATATCTGGAATTATATTGAATTTGACTTCAATTTACTTCACTGACCTAAGAAAGTATTAAAGAAGTGAGAGAGAATTTTAAGTTTTAAAATGGTGGAAATTTGTTGTTGAAGAATTTTTTCACGTGAATTGATTTTCGATTGGTGGCACTTAAAGCATGCATTATTTAAGCATTGAAAAAGGGAACGCCATGCAAGTAAACCAAACATTTACCTTTAAATTTTATGATGAAATAAATAAATAAATTATGGAGAAAAATTAAGTTTGTTATATTAACTAGATTCATCTTAAAGTTCTTTTCCCCAAACAAGAAATATACACTTATAGCAATAAATGATTTAAGAATGAAAGCATTTTGAATAGTTTATGTAAGAATTTATAGATTATATGTAAGAATATTATATAATTTAAAATAAGTATGAATTTAAATTGGCATTTGTATTCCTTGAAGATTTGTTTAAACGTAAAAAAGGGTATCTAAGGGAGAAGAGAGAAATCAAAATTATTTTTCAGTTAGAGGTAATTATTAATAACTTAAATTGCATTATATGTTTAAGGTATCCGACTACCCTAAAATCATGATTTTTTTCAAAAATTGACAAATTTGTTTTATGATTTTATTTTATGGACCATCTTATTAGCTTAATAAAAATACCAAGCTTTTTGTTTTCCAATCATTAGAACAAAAACAACAAGGGTTTTAACTAAAGAAGATGCCATAACTGAACACACAAGATGTCAAATTTTAAAATGCGTTTTACTCGATATGTGTTTTTTTTTTCGAAAAACTCAAACGCGGACAGCTATTACTCAAACAGTTTTGAAAATAAATTTAATGAAACTTTTTGTAACTGTTTTGTATAACAGTAGAAGTATGTTATCCTTCAGATTTATCAATCACTGTATTATTTCAAAATTTACAGTCCTGTATGTGTATATAATCAGTGTTTTTTTAAGCAATTTCATATAGTCATTAAGATAGAGGACTCTAGTTTTTGTAAAAATTAAAATATCTATTATCCTAAAGATCATTTCAAACATGAATAATAGAGTAACACATTAAGATTGATAAATTGAGAATTTGTTTGGAAAATGTTTGTACAGAGCGGGTCCCGTTTATGTAATTTTTTGTACATTTTTACCAGTTTTATCCCATTTTAATAATAATAATTTTTTTCTGTTTTAAATTTTACGATTTTTTGCTTAAAAAATACTAAATAAACCTAAAAATCACAAAAAAATCCCCATACCTTCATTTTTTCAAAAAAAAGTTGTCGCAAGTAGTCGGATACCTTAAGTAAGAGTTGTATTACATTCGCAATTTTATCAAACATAGTAGTTTTGTTTCATTAAATAAAAGTTCAAAAAAACCCTTCATAAGAAAGTAAAAATTGCAGGATTTTAAATATAAATTCAAGAAAAAAAAATGTTTAAAGTGTTTATTTTTTTCCTTGCTGTAAAAAATGTTGCAAACTGAAGAAGTGTTAATTAATTTTGATACATAAAATATAAACCATGAATGATAAATTACTTAATTTTAGGAAATACTAATAATACTTTTAGCAGTTAGTGTTAGTATAAAGAATGAAACATCATCTTTTAATTATAGATTCTATTTCAATAAAATACAGTTTTTATGCATTGGTTTGCATGAAACAAGTTATATTTTGAAATAAAAGTCTAAATTTAAACTAATGAGTGATTTCAGTAAATAATATCTTTTTAATTCAATATCAATTATAATATCGTAGAATTTTGCAAAATTGTACTTCACTCCCATAAATCCTTCTTCAAAAGTACAACAGCCCCTAACAGACCTTGGCTGCTTCAGCCCCATGCTACTTCCAGCGGCTTCTGTTTGTAGCGACTCTCTTACATTTTTAATTTTCAAAGTGTTCAAGTGTTTCTCTCAATGTCATCCAACCATCTAGTTGGTGGTCTTCCTTTATCTAGGGTTCCTTCAGGGTTATTAAATGTTAAGATATTAACCCGCGATCACTCGCGGCAACAACAAGAAAATCCTTCCAGGATTCTTAAAAGAATGTGCAGAACCACGATTTTTTCTGTAGCTGCACATTTTAGGTCATTGAACCTTCAGGCGTGATGCATTCCCTCTTTAAGGAACGGTTGGAATGTAATGACCTTGAAAAGTTTATCTGGAGGGCTGAGAATTCCCGCGAGAATTTGAGCATTTGTATACAGTCTGCTCTGAAAGTTTGGAAAATGATTAAAATATTATTTTTCTACATTCTACTATCATTATCTCATTAATTATAAAGTATATTTATTACTGGTATGTACGTTTTATACTGGTTTATGAAAAAATAAAAAATTATGTGTTTTAAAATGAAAATTTTGTATTTTAGTTTAAATGCATGTTAGTCTCATTTGTATGCAATAAATGTAATAGTTTTATTTGTATAATACAAAAAACACCTTGAACTTTATAAATATGTATCATAATGACTTAATTTTATTTTCATAATTAAATACACGTGTTAAAAGTTTGGGGTGTTCTCTACACCCCGCGAGTAACGACGGTAGCAAAAACAAGCGCGAGTGACCACGGGTTAATGGAATTATTTTCCGAGCTTCCCCAAATATGGCAAAGCCATCTTAATCTTACATCCTTAACACCGCGGAAAATTATGGAGATTCATAAATGAATTATTTCTAGTAGAAAGTTGATTGTATCACTGTACTACATTCAGAACATTTTAAGTGAGTAAGCAAAATATATGTTTCAGATATTTTGAAAATAAGTATATAAGTCTTAAAAATTATTCGCTAAGAAAAATCCATATTTAAAACAACAAGCGCTTTCATTACATTATATTTCGAATGCATTCTGTACGATTGATATTTGCTTATTTTTATGGATATACATTGTGACAATTATTTTCTTAGCCAATAAGGTATTTCAATTTGTATATCATTTATGTATACTAAGCAATTCCTAAATACATTGTTATCAGATTAAAAAAAAATTAAGTGCTTACTCTGTTTGAAAAAGAGAATAAGCTGCAGCATGAAACGCAAAAAAAAAAAAAAAAAAAAATTCGACAACAGTATTTTAAACATACAATTAGAATCCAAGTAAACTAACAAATATGCGTGCATACTGTCAGCGGGTAAAAATAACTTACGACAGGACAAGTAACCGGAATAATTTAAACAGGGAGAGAATATTTTCTTCATGCAGAATAAATGATGGCATTTTCTTTCTCGACATAAACGATGTTTCTTAGACATTATCATTAAAAACGATCAGCATTTAAATGCGTATCTTCCTCTCTTTCTTTTATGTTTTGTGGGTTAAAAATGAAGTAGTTCTTCTTAAGCAGAATTGCACATTATGCAAATGAAGTACTTATACTTCATTGCGCTCCACAAGAACTGAAGGGCTTATGCATTATTAATATCTCTCATGTTCCCTTGACTTGTGTCCTTTTTAAAAGCTGGTTTGGGGTCTCAAACTACAATATGCATTCCAGTTGAGAAGTATTATTTATTATTTAAAAATCAGCATATATGATACGAGTACTTATTGCCTGTTTTCTTGAAAAAGACACACCATACTTAAAAATATATTTTAAGCAATTGATGATTCCTGATTTAAACGTAAAATAGATTTAAAGCTCAAGTACATCTGAGGAAGGAAGAAGGCAAAAAAGTTACAATTTGCGTCACTCATAGTTTGATTCGGTTAATTAAAATAATAGTTATAAATTGTAGAAGACAAACATATATATATCTTACGTTCACTACTTAAAGGCATTGGGGGAGCACATGCATTTAACGAAAATGTAATTGATATTTAACGTAAAAAAAGAAAAAAAAAGATGAATAATGTAAATAGTAGCAGAAAATTTAAAGAAAAAAAAACTTTATATGCGAATCAGCGTTCAAACCAAGAAATAGGGAGATACACGTTAAGTTTGTGATTTTCTAATATATCGTTTTTCAACATCTCTGTTATAGCAGGCAGGTGTTAAGTTCATTTATGAGAAAAAAGGTTATTTGAGCATGTCATAATAATATGATTTACCAAAATCCATGTCGGAAAATAATCTAGAGTCTTGAATTCAGGAAAACTTACAAAATCTATTCTTCCCTAATACATTTCATTGATGTTGAACAAAACTTTAAGTAAAATAACGGTCGTATTTACAGAATGTACCTGTACTTGTACATAAATTTCAATGAAATATGTATTCGAATTAGAATGAAAATATTTTAAATAGCATATGACCCATTTTTAGCATGTTTAGACGGGGAGCTGTCTAATAAATGGTTCATACTAAGATTTCAATGTAGCGAAAGAAAATTTCTTAATATTTTTATATTTATTGAAAATTAAATAGATTCCGTTGTATTTATAGAAACTTCCAAAATCTATACTTTCCTAATATATTTCGTTGATGATCAACAGAACTTTATATAAAATAACGGACATATTTACTAAATGCAGCATTGCTTGTATATGTATTTGAAATTGAATGGAAAACATTTCAAATAGAAGCTAAAATAAGACATCACCACTTGAGTAATTAAATGCATTTGAGTGTTGATAAATGAAATAAATATTTTTGTGGATTTCTTTTTATTTGTAAAATGATCATTGTAAAAATCAGAAACATAAAATGTCTTTTTAATTGTTCTAAAGAAGACGATTTGTAAATTAACTCCATTATTACATGCTACTCCACATATGCATTTTTTTAAAAAAAGAAAATTCGGTTAAAAAAGGAGAGAAAATAAACAATACATACAAATATATTTTATTATTCATCAATTGGGTAAAATCATCTCATTCACTGAAAATTGAACTCAAATTATTTTAATATATAATCTATAAATTATGTAGAAATGGCATACAATTTGCATAAGTCTGTTTTGTAATAAATTCCTCTTTGGGCTCAAAAGAAAATTATATCTTTATAACTAATTTTTAACGATTCATTACACCAGTATTCACCTACTAACCTTTATGGCCTTATATTAAAAATTTAACTTGATTTTTGAGAACTATTTCACCATAAGGAAAAAAATTAGTTTTCATTATTTATGGTGAGAATTATTTTACAACTTTTCAAGGAGTGCCTAATTTAACCCCTATTTTACCTTAACGACAAATAATGCAAATAGCTTAAAACTAAAATCTTTTATTAAGAATACTTAGAAATTAAAGAGGATTTTTTTCAGACACTGACCGAAGAGCTCAACAAGACAAATAGTAGAACTTGGAGATAGTGGAGGGTGACCGTATATACTTCCGAACATTTATCTCTACTACTACCGATGCTGATCGTAAGTTTGAGCTTTGAATTATAAGAGCATGTATGTATGAACTGTATAATTAGTACTACCGAAGATGAAGTCTATATTTTTCACATCACTCAGAGGGAAAAAAACAGATAAAAATATGATTATACTCAAATTCTCCAAACTAACAAAAAAAAAAACTCAAACAATATCGGGAAGAAGATAATGACTGCGGATTTCTAACAAAATAAATCTTTGATGGTGAATAAACAGAACCAAGAAAATGGCAGTGAATGTTAAATTTTAAAGTTATCTTCATTCACGGCAATACTCATCTCCACAAGGCTACTGTAAGCTAACAGCTTTTGGGACAGTTTAAATATGACATGTGTGATCACATGTCGTATAGCTTCAGCTTAGTGACAAGTTGATTTCTTGTTTTTACTGAGGCTTACGAGACCAAAACTTTCAAGATGAAGAGGAGTTTTTAAACACAGCATTCAGGCCCATCTCACACATCCGGTGGCAATATTCTCTGAGGAAAGCTTCGGAAAAATCACCCATCAGTGTGACATATGTCTGAAACTTCGTGATCATTATGTCCAAAAGTAAACGCATTTGTAAATAAATTTTAATAATAAATTCGTCTCTTTTTATTCTGGTTTTCAATGATGTGTGAAACATTGAAATAAAAATGATCCTAATTCAACTAATATTTTTCACTCTCTAAAAAATACCTGTTAACCTAACAGAAGGTTTATATAGATTTTTTTTAAAAAGAATTGCAATAAAACGTGATATTATCTTTGGACCTTTATTTTCTCTGAGTTTTCAACATTTCTTCTGAACTATTAAAATCTTAATAATGCGCATTCAGAAAAATACATGTTTTGACCTCTCATGAGTGTCTTAGACAAGCTGAAGAGTGAACGAATTTTTATTATGTTAAGCCAAATGAAGGGATGAAATTGCTGGCTGTAATGTTTGGTAATATTACGATATTGTTTGAATGACTAAGTTAAAAAAAAATGAATTGTAATTTTCTGCAGAATTATGTCTCTAAAATATTTTATTATTGCTATTATCTTTTTATTTGATTTTTTCTTATATATACTTCTTATATACTTCATATACTTCATATTTTGTATTTTTTATTACTTTTTTTCATTAACTTTATTAAAAAAATTGTCTCTCCTTTTAAATTTACAACGATCCCTTTTTTTACAAGCTTTTATTTAACTTGTAATGTAATTTGTTCGGGTGTAATCTTGCAACTCAAATTTGAAGCTGATGCCTCCAACCGATTGAGCTGAAATTTTGTTTACACGTTTAGTTTCGATGGCAATGCATGTTTTGACCATTTATATTCCGATATTACAATAAGTTAAAAAGATATTAATTAAAAACCTTAAAATGCATAATTGTCTTACAACTGTTGGCCTTTTATCCCGTCGAGAGACTTTTTGGATTGAGCTTAAAGAAATTCCGATTTTTCAACGTTTTTAAAAAAGCCATCTCATTCTTTCTGTCAAACTCAGGCAAAAAATAGTTACAGAATCGAAAATATCATTTATTTTGCCACGATACGGTATAACTCTTTTTACAAAATAGTGATATTTTCCATTTTTTACGATTTTTTCTAAAATGAGTCAAAATCGATGCGTTTTTATGAAAATGATTTCTAAATCGTTCCGTATGAACTTTTTTCGTGTTAATGAATCGATATTCGACACTAAAAAAGTTCATACTTTTCTCTTTTAGAATTAGTCATATAAAAATAAAATACCAAATCTTTTTTCTTTGTGATTTTTCAAAAAATTCTTAAAATTTTAATTAAACATTTAATAACTTCATAATTTATAAAGATAATCGAACGGAATATTTTTTCCGTTTGTAGAATAGTATTATCCAAATTCTGCACAACGATTGAAGAAATCGGTTTAAAATTATGGATTTTAATACAGTATTAAAAAAAGGAATACAGCATACCTTTAACACAGTATTAAAGTAAAAGAAAAAAGAGCGGTAATGCTTTTGATTAATTTTGCTTTGTCCAACGTTGTTTTGGTCTTACAGTGTTTATCCCCCCCACTCCTTCCCATTATCCTCTTGTTGCGGCCCGAATGAAGTATCTATCGTTTGTATGTATTTGTCCCACCTGGAAAAACGTTTGAGTACCCCTGAGCTAGACTGTATCGAAATTAACCGGCAAACGACCTTGCAACAATGATGCGTTGAATGAAATGAACAGACTGAGAAACCTGTCTAGTGATATCTAAAAAGTAAAAAATAAATTAAAAGTAAAAAAAAATAAACTTTTTAAAAACAAGCTTTTTTCAAATGCGCTAAAAGGAATAAAATAAACTTTTCCTTCAGTTTTTTTTACTACCAACTTATAAGGTCCTTACACAATTTATAATATAAAAGCTTTTTACGAGATTTGCCTGTGTAGATAAACAAGTAAATTAAATAACTTGATCTGATTGATTTTATTTTTTAAACTTTTCAAACTAAGTAAATACGAGTACTTAAATCTAGTGTGACAAGCTTTTACGTTATAAATTGTGTAATGACATTATAATTTCATAGTAAAAAAAAAGTTTTAAAAGAAAAATTTATTTTATTCTTTTTAGCGCATTTGAATAAAAGCTTGTTTTTTTAAAAAAGTTTTTTTACTTTTAATTTTTTTTATAGCTTTACTCAATATTTCACAGGCCCATTTTTTTATATTAACTCTATCATTATTTCAATTTCTTTTACAAAACTATTTGAAAAAGTATTTTTCATTTATTTATATTTTTATTTTTTTTTTATTTACGCTTGGTCTTCATTCAGAAAAATCTTTCTTTTCAACATTACATTATTTTCAATAAAACTATCCATATCTTGATGTATAGCTGAAAAAAAAACGACTCTGGAGAATGAAGCAAATATTGAAACAAGAACATGCAATATTCGTTTTGATATAATACAAAATTACTCAATAGTATTTCAAATATTCTATCTACAAATTAGCTATAAAAAAAAGATATATTTTAAAAGGCAAACTGCAATAAAAAAAATTTTCTGAAAGCTTCACTTCTTCTTGCCAGCGGATCTGGTGGAAGCAAATAAGAGTAGAACAGAAGAGATCTTATAGATAAAGAAACCGATACGTTATCTAGATTCACGACAGAAATCTGTTTCCTTATCTCTGCTTTCCGGATCAGTTGACGCAATGTCAGAGTCAAAGCATGCCGGGAAATGTCTACTAGCATTCCGGAAAAATCTTCTCTAGAGCAATCTAGAAATAGAAGAAATTTTAGAAAGCATCGTGAAGAATAGAGCTAACCCAGATAAAAATATATCTTGGT
>BMAV01026962.1:262811-280651 GCA_019973955.1 Trichonephila inaurata madagascariensis
CCAATGCCACCGATTAACACGTGGCGAGCGCATGAGGTGTTTGGGGGAGGGGCTAGAAAAGGAGTTAATGAGCACAAATTATTGCTTGTTGGTTTCTACATATTAAGTAAAAGTAAGTTTCTACATACTAAGTAAGTTTCTACATTCGAAATAAGTAAAACCTTCGCAAACATTGTCAAGATCATTTTATTGCATTCCAAATGCCTTCGGAATAATTTTTTATGGATAGCAGTTCACAGAAAAGATCGTACTTTGGAAAGACGTATATATACGTTCGGGGCAAATAACGCACAGGCTGAGTGACTCGTTTATATACGCACATGAGGTTACAGACGTATTGTAGGTTTAACATCAAAGTATAGTATTATTACATTTTAATACATTGTTATTGTATGGAAGGGGGGCGCGATGAAAATTATGATTGAATATTGGGTCGCAAGTATTGAAAGTTTGAGAAGCACTGTACTATAGTATTTAATTCTTATAATCTTAGAATTTTTTTTTACTCATTCAATGCAATTTCCCAGCACCATTTTATGTTATTTTTCGGCCTAGTATTATAGACAAATATAGGATAAAGTGATGCACTCTTCAAACAAATTTTAAACATACATTTTAGTTTTAATTCAAAAACTAAGCTAATATATTACTAAAACCATTTTGCTCTGACCAATATTCTGCATATTGTTTAGCTTTTGTTTAAATTTATGGCAATTTAGAATCTGATTTTTGACTTTTCAACGTTCTGCACTATGACATTTTCAAAGATGGATAATTGAATACGTTTGTAGGACCACCATTATTGTTCTGACTGACACATTTTTACGATTACATCCCTCATAAGGATTTCTACAGGCTCTACCTTTACCTTTATATGTCTTTGGATGACCTCGTGTTTCCTGCAAACGAAAAACAAAACAAAAGGCCATGAATGATTCACAATCGAAGGGTCTTATTTCAATAACATTTCTTACGTCTCTCTTTCGATTTAAACTTTCTTTAAATATCTCGAGTAACTGATATTATTCTTTCAAGTATGTGCCAAATAATATGTTGTATAAAATTCCTTATATAATTTTAAAAGTAATTGCGTCAAGTTATAAGAAGAAAATATGTCAACAGGCATTATAAAATTACTGAATTAAATTTTAAAATATAAATGAGAAGGAAACTGTATTCTTTTATTCTCAAACTCATTAAAAAATTACTTTTGTTTTCACAGGAAAAAAGTATGTTTTTAATTTTTCATTATTTGTCATGCGCAATTAATTGAAAACCATTTTCAAAGTAAAGAAGAAATCAAAAGAAAATAATTTTCTATTCACCTATTTTCATTGAAAAATTAAAAAAAAAGTGAATTTCCGTCATCTGGAAAAAATATAATTACCTTTATAACAGCAGTCTGATTTTTATTTTCTGAAGAACCAAAAATAGCTCTTTGTTGTGAGACAAAATTATAACTGCCATATGTAAAGGTACCGAATGGGTTAGTAAAAAAAGGAACATAAATATAGTTCCAGAAGATTTTTCAATGGAACTTTTCTGAATTCTTTTTAAAAAGTATCATTTTAACTCATTTTCAAATAACTCGAAAGTTCTGTAAGAAGAATATATAAACAAATAATTCGTTCAAATATTCAGATTTTTATCGTTTTTACTTTTTTATTCCCTTAGAAAATGAAATAGATTTAAAAATTTCTTTTCATTTTTAAAAAAACTACCTTAACGAATTTTTCTGAATTACTTTTCCCGGTTGGTTTATTTTATTTCATTTTGAAAATCAATTTTACTCAATTTAATACTGCCTAGATTTATATATATATATATATATATATATATATATATACAAAATAAAAAAATATCCTAAATGCGATAAATAATCGTAAATTAAACTTTAATTACTGCAGCTTCCTATGAAATCTTTTGAAAATAAAAATAATTACGATGTCATTTCTGAATGAATGTATAAAGCCAAAATTTTATTCCTTCTTGTGGTATTTGTTGAAAAAAATTTAAAGAATTTTCATGTTTACGATCATATTAATTTTGAAATATTATTTTTTTTACCTTCTCAATAGCACATTATAATAAACTTAAATGATAATGTTCATGAAAGAAAGCAGCATACATTTAGAAATTGGATTTCATTATTTCTTCAGTTAAATTTTTGCTGGCATCTTTTTAACAGTTATAATGAAGAAAATTTTAATCGAAGAAGAAAAGTAAAATTCATAAAAAATAAAAATATTTCTTTCTGTGTCACTATAGTAAACTAACTAATGAAGATACATGAAATACAGTCTTGAATATACACCGAAGAGCCAAAACATTATGAACACCTATTCAATACTACTTGCCTACTTACCTACTTGCACTACTACTTGCCTACTCACCTAATTGCACTAATACTTGCCTACTCACCTAATTGCACTACTACTTCACTGCAAAACAGTTGCAACTTGCCTTGACATTGATACCTCTTAATGTCTGAACACAGGTTGTACCAAATGTCTAAGTTGTGATTGTGCGTGAAGTTAATATTTTCCGACATGAAGATATTTAATTTCTGAGCTGCCCTTCTTTGGAAATTTAAATAACCCTTATTACATTAAGATTAGTCAAGTAAGGGGGCAGGTTATTAATTGGAATTAATTTTCTTGGTCCTCGAACCCTTCTTCTAGCCTATTGACATGGGGCGTTGTTCTGCTTTTCCAGTCGGAAAAACAGACGCCACACAAGGGTACAACTGATCTGTTATTATGCTTAGATAGATATTGCAGCTTCCTCGGTTTCTTCTACCAGAACTAAGGTTCTAAGAGTCACCTATGAGAAAGTTCTCCAAAGCATAATACCACCATCACTAGTCTGTATACATGAAGGGATCAACTGTTCGACTGTGAAAGATGGCACACACTGATACACTCCATTGATATGGTGAATGAGAAATCGGGATTCTTCTAATGTCAAATCTCTCTTCTACTTATGCATTGTCAAGCCTCAATGTTTCTGAGATCACTCTAGGCGTAGTTGGCAATGCCTTTTGAATAACAGAGGTACACGAGTAGGATGTCTGCTATGCAGTCCCATATGCAACAGTGTACACTGATCTGTATGGTTCGAAACACTTGTACTTTGATCTGCATATTAATGGGTTGTCAACTAAGCAACTGTCTTGCGCTGATTTTACTTTAGTATGCGTAGCCATTTCAGACATCCTTTTTCTGTGATGATAGGTAGACGTTCAACAGCTAAGAGTCTACTGGTTTACCTGTGTTATTGATCCACCTTTCACAAACTACAAGAAATAGCAGAGCACAAAGAACCTGCCAATCATGCTGTTTCGGAAATACTCGTTCTGAGTCTTCGAGCCATTACAAACTGCCTTATTTCAAATTCGCTTATACCTGCCACCTTGCCTCTTAATCACAAAAATGAGTGCAAGAATATTAGCTTCCTTCTCCATCAAAAATGAAATACCATTCTCTCTTAATCACGTGGCTTCCACGTCACCTAGTGGCCGCGGTAGCCGAGTGGTATAGGTATCGGATCGTGGTTTGCCTTGTCACGAATTCAAGCGCAGTACCACTAAAGACCCGCCGTGTAGGGCAGCAATGCACGTTAAATCTGTCGACAGTTGAAACGTCCTCCCGTTGGTGTGGTGTGGTAGTTAGGAGAGGGGGGTGCCAGCTCAGGTGGCGTCCACGACACTTGACCATGGTTCAAAATTACGTGGTCCGTTGCCAAAAGCCCTCATGTAGCTGAACAGTGCGATATTAATATTCAATCAATCAATCCACGTCACCTAGACAAGTTCATTGAAACATTTGGACGAGTTTATAATGTTTTGGCTCGACGGTGTAAATTAACAACCACAAATGCAAAAATTCATTTATATGTAATAAATATTGCTTCAAACGTGTACAAAAATATTTATAATAGAGAGAAATTCTTATATAAAGGGATACTATATAGTTTAAAATTGCAACTATATAAATGATGTATTCCTTACAGTAAATACATCAGAAGTTTTTCAAAACGTGCATTGACTACAGACGCGTACAGACAAAGAGAGATAATTTATTGCAACTATAAAATTATTTGTGTATTTTTAAATAGAAAATATGTTACTTAGAGTCATGGCGAAGAGTACGGTAATTACAGTTTTAGTATTCATTGCAGTAATAGTAAAGTGAATAATATTTAGCATTTTCAAGTTTTCCCTAAAATTTCATCGTTTAGCCTTAATGAAAAATTTGTTCTAAATAAAAATATTTTCTAGAAAATATTAAAAACAAAATAAATTCAGATGTCCGTTTAATCATATCTGTTATCTTTTACTTAAGGTATCCTACTACGTTCGGAACCGTGATTTTGCACAAGCGTACAAATGGATAATATTTATGATACTTAGAGTCACTTAGATTAGAAAATGTATATAAAATTGTTTTAAGATAAGTATTGCAATAAAAAATTATTTAAGTACAATATCTTGACAAAAAATGAACATAGAATGACCCATTTTCAAAATATTCTTCTTTTGTGAAAAATGCTTCTATAATAATAATATTTTGCCTGTAAATAGCTAAGACCTCTTTACAGAGGCTCAACTAGAATTTTTGAAATATATAACATAGAAGTGGGTTTATTCATGTTTTACCACAACAGAGGGGTGGAATTTTAAGAAAAAAATGCCGATAATTATTTCAATAGGTTGTAACTCTGAAAATAATGTGAATTTTTTAAAAATCATAGTTAAGCCTCTGTACAGAGATTTGTGAGCTATATACAGCAAAATATTATCATAATAGAAGCATTTTTCACAAAAAGGGAACATTTTGAAAAAACGTTATTCTAAGTTAGTTTTTTGCCAAAATATTGTATTTAAATAATTTTTTTTTGTCAAAATGTCCTTAAAACAATTTTGTATATGTATTCTAATCAAAGTGACACTAATTACCAGGAAAATAATCCATTTATGCGCTTTTTTAAAATATCTGTTCCGAACATAGTCGGATACCTTAACGAACAGCTATTCGGCTTACTTTTTGTCGAAGATCTAAATAATTATTGATGAAGAAAATGGTATGTGTTTCAAATTATTCAAGCTACAGTTCTTCAATTTTTCTGAAGAATACAATTTAAAAAAAAAAAAAACATTTAACCATGTGATGAGCTAAAAATCAAAACAATTTACCTCTATTTAAGAAAGAGAAATTACTTATGGTGTATGTAACAACTGATTTCCGCTTTTATTGTATCTCAAAATAAATAAAACTAGAACACTGAAATTTACATTTCTGTAAAAATAAAATAAATATTCTTTGCATCAATTAATATCATTCCTTGTTACATACATTCTTTATATCGCCTTTTCTTGGCATATATATATATCGTAATCAAATTTAATTACTTTTACTGCAGTACTTAATACTCTAATTCTCGCTTTCGATAAATGTTTTTCAGAAATAGTTGTTAAATATGACAATTAAATTGCATTTAATTCAAACAATATTCGAAAATTATTTTAAATAAAGTATTTTAAGACATTGAAGAGGGCTCTTTAAAGATAAAATCTACGCTTTCTCTTGGACGCCAAACCAGTTCTTTTTATTTGCTGAAGCCTTGTGATAAGTTGTTCTTGATACTATATTTAAATTTCCATACACATATATGTGCTTGCATGTGAGAAACACTAATAAAATGTATGTTTTCATTATTTACATGAAAATAAGCAGTACACAAAGGATATATTAAGATATTATTATCGTATGATACACATTCATTCTAAATAAAAAAAAGTAAATAAATAATAGAAAAAAAAACATAAACATATACAGGGTGTTGCCAAATTCGATCGAAAAATCCAGAGGGTTGATATCAGGTAGCATTGGGATGAGAAATCACAATAGAATATGAAGTCACAAACTACATTTAGTCGGTGGAAATCTCTATAATAGCAGCCGTTGGTAGGGTGATAAGCCACACTAATGGAGCGTTCGAACGAATGTAGAGATTTGGAGCATCCTGTTACAGCTGAAGAAACTTGCACGTATACAAATTTTTCTTTTCTCCCAAGGTTGCTGCATTGAATACAGACCACTCTGCAAGAGTACGTGTGGTTCAGGCACGATGATTTATCATTTATCTATTACGGCATTATCATTTATCTATCCAGATCATTTATCTATTACGGCGCTTTACTTCCCCATGCTACCTATCTCGGGAGGTGGGTTTGACGTGGTTAAACTGTTGGTTTGTCCTCCATGTTCCCCGAACCTCAATCGTTAGGATTTCTTTATCTGGGACCTTCTGAAATCGCTTGTGTATGAGACGTCGGTGGTGTGTATGATATGTCATGGTACGGATCGTCGTCGCTTCAGCTGAAATCGCCAGCTCACATGATTTGCTTGCACGCTTATGACAACTCTTCGTCCGTCTGTGGTGGCTGTAATATGACACCTAGGTGACCTACTTCGAACAATTCATATGAAAATCACTTGTAGTTGCATTTTTTTGAAGTTGAGCTGTGATGCCATTTTCGTACCATAACTATACTTTACGTCTAATAAATATTTTTCTTATTGCTCCTTTTCATTCCACTTGACTTCACACCCTTCATAACTGATTTTGTGGATTACACAGAATAAATCTTGTGATGGAGATTTGTATCGCGATTTCTATTAACTGTCTTTTTGGAGTTCTTTGGGGCCAGAATGGCAATTCATTCCACACAACCAACTCTAGAAGAAAAACGTGTATATATAAATTAGGAATCATATATATATGGGAAGTTTAGCATTCGTGAGGTCGCTAGGTGTTGCTAAGTAGAAAGATTGTCGCACGATGATGAGATATAATTTAGAAGAGGAATCTTAATCCTGGAAATTAGACTAACAGTGCCGGTGAAGATTAGCCAAAAGAGGGTCCGAGCCCAAGGGAGTATAGCCGGATTAAAGCCAGAACAGAAGTGATAGGGACCGTAGCTGTTTATCTAGGATATAGTGGTAAAATTGATAACTTTAAGTATAAAGCCTTTACAAGTGAGATAGTATTTAATCTATAAATCTAGATTCAATGGTTAGTTGTGCTATCGATTGGTAATACGTGTTGCGTCTTCTCGTTCTTGATCACACTCCTTAGATTCTTGTTGTTGTTGTTACCAGTGCCACCTGATCGGCAAAGGCCAAATCGAGGCCCACGAAAGAAATTCATCATGGCAAAGGGCTAAGTGACGCCTGTTGTTAGCCGTAGCTTTGAGCACCCTACAGGTGACAGTACGATTTGGCTTGGTCCACCCCAATTTAGAGGGAGAACACTCCGGGGTGGTCAGAGGCCTCCCACCTCTCTTCCCCTTCCACCAACCACACGAGAGGACTTGCGGCTCGACGGCTATTTAGAGTACTCCCTGCCGTGATGGCGCTATACATTTACAAACATCCATGTCTTCTCCGGGATTCGAACCCAGTCCCTACGGAACAGCAGTCAGCGTCGCTAACCACTATACCGGATGTTGTATTGTGTTTAAATTAAGATCTTGATAAACAGATTTTAGTATGAATGACTTTAGTAGTTCTTCGTACCTCCCTACAGACACAGGTCGAGTGGATAGTATAGAAAACGGAGGTCCCCATTGGCGTGGACCTCTCAATTTGGTATGCAATTCCAGTCTAAACCTCAATTTGTCTTCCAACGCTGACTACTATCACCCCTTTAAATTTTTCAGCCGAATTCGGCAACACCTTGTATATTTTTTTTTATTACTTTGTATAAAGGAGATATATACACTGGTTTTCAGAAAAGCAAGTTAAAATCGGAATAAATTCTAAAAGATGTATGGAATTTATAAAATCTGTACGTATTGTGCAAATGAAAACAAGGTATATCAAGAAAATTTATACAAAAGAAGGGCATTACCATTGTTTTACGTAAATGACACAGAGGGTAAAGCCAATTATTTAGGGAAGAGCGACTATATATATATATATATATATATATATATATATAATTAACTGTATTTTATTAAGTAGATTTGAGGAGGCCTAAGTGTAAGAAAATAATTTTGAAGTGGAATTTTCTAGTTGAATTATCTTATAGAAACATAAACCAATTACAAGGTAGTCGAGGGTGAATAAATATTGACTCTGTAGTAAGGAGATTATTGAAGATTAATTTTGAACTGTTGATTTAGTTTCTTTAAGACCTATTGATGATAGCAAAAAGATTACCAGTTTTTTTAGACGTGACATAGTGCTTTTCTAAGTAAAAAACTGCAATACTACTACACTTCAGAACCATGCGTATTTCTGTTACAGGAAGGGTGGTGTCAACCACTACAGTATGAAGAAGGCTGCGTGAAGGTGGTCTGTATACTAAGCTGCTGGTATAATGAGTCTCACTTATTGATCATGAGGGAGGGAACTGTTTAGATGGAGTACGTTGTCATGTAAACTAGACTGAAAATCAATAGAGGAATATTAGATTATTTTTTTACATAGAGTTTGTCAAAGTGTTTGTGCATAGAGAGAGTAAACGCATAATGAAGTAAGATTTGAGAATGTTAAACTTTTGCGGAAAGTGGTGTTCTCATAAGAAGGGAAACATTTTAAAATTGGCATCTTGATCTAAATATATTCTACTTTACACAAGAACACCAAATTTCTATTATCTCTGTAGATGTGAGTTTTGAGATATCTGTCTTGGGTACTTACGTATTTTATCGCAACAATCGCCAACTATCTTAATAACTCACCGAGTTAGCAACCCCAATATCCTATGTGTTGTACGAGCTGGCTTCCATAGGCTTCGGTTCATATAATGTCTATAACAGAGGTTGCGGTAATAAGCAAATACTTTGTGTTGTTATACAGAGTTCTGAAAACATGAATGAATACATGAGTTTTGAGTGCATGAATGAATACATGAACTCTGAATACACATGTACAGTGGTAACATACTAAATTCTATTGTTTGTCCCTATGCAGCCGTAATTTGCGACACTTTTAATCTGAAAGCAGACAATGCTCATTTTCACTCTGTTCACTTCTTGCCTCGATTTCTTGTAGATAAAACTGACTATATTCCAAATAAAATAGCCAGTACGCTCTCCCGACTTAAATCCATCCCATTGAGCATGCATGGAAGGTTTTGTGTCGCTTTCCTTCATCCTTATCTCTAATCCCACATCTGATTGGAAATTTGAGTATTCAATGGTTATTTATTCGCATACTACTCTTTGAGAGCATCATAAAAGTCCCGAACAACGCTGTCAAGTCTGCATTTCTATTTCAAGTAACCCCACTCATTGTTCTCTTTATATATATGTATATATTTTACTCAATTTGTGTATTCAAATTTAGCACATGTTCGTGTCCCAACTGATATTGCGGATTCAGATTTTTTATGTAACATTTTCTCTTGATTTTAAGATATATGTGGTATAATAAATATCATTAAGCTCAATTCATACAAATATAATAAATATCTTTGAAAAACTAAATTTTGGCATTATATAATGCGCTTTTTCATTTTTCTTTTAAAAGAAATATCATCTAGGGAAAACCTTTTGTGAGTGTGTCTCAAACTATATAATTTATGCCAAAATAAAAAAAAAATTCATTGACAATCTTTATGAGAAATGATTTATGAATTCTTAATATTAAAAATACCAGACTAATTTTGTTTAGCTAAAAAGCTTAATACCGGTGTATTTATTTATTCAAATTGAGGTTTATTGCGGAAATGGACCTTATTGTGGTTTAATATTTTTATATAGCTAATTTAAGAGCATTTTTGTACTTAAATTATATATTATTCAAAAACAAAAATAAGTGTGGCATGCAGTCTGGAATGAAAATTTGATGGAAATTCTACAAATACTTTTATTAAAAATTAAAATAAACAAATGGGCATTAAAGTTGAAAAAACTTGTATATATTTCTTTTTTTTAAAATTGTAATTTACTGAATTAAAAAAAATATCATGATCTATAAATAATACTGAATTAGTTTTATATTTTAGAAGGAATATTAATGGAAACAAAAAGCTACTTAAAATTTAAAAGCTTTAAAGCTATAAAATATGAAATATGTTTTTGCTACTGCCGCTGGGATTATAAATGAACCTCTTGTCTAAAACCCTGAACGCTCTCGGAACTCATGCAAATAAGTAAACGTTACTAGAAACCACTTTAAGGTATGCCTTCCCAAGAAGACATTTTTATCAACAAATTTACCGCTTTAAAAAAAAGTGTAATATTTTCATTGATTCTCAGTAAAAGCTTTGTTTAAGGTATCCAACTACGTTCGGAACCGTGATTTTGAAAAAGCGTATAAATGAATAGTATTTATCATATTTAGTGTCATTTAGATTAGAAAATGCATATAAAATTGTTTCAAGAATAGTATTACAATAAAAAATTATTTTACAATATTTTGACAAAAAATGAACATAGAATGACCCATTTTCAAAATATTCTTCTCTTGTGAAAAATGCTTCTATTATAAAAATATTTTGCCTGTATAAAGGGCAGACCTCTGTACAGAGGCTCAACTAGAATTTTTGAAATATATAACTTAAAAGTGGGTTTATCCATGTTTTACGACAACACAGGAGAGAAATTTTAAGAAGAAAACGCCAATAGTTATTTTAAATGGTTGTAACTCTGAAAATAATATGAATTTATCAAAAATCATAATTGAGCCTCTGTACAGAGGTCTGAGCTATATACAGGCAAAATATAATAGAATCATTTTTCACAAAAGGAGAACATTTTGAAAAAAGGTTATTCTATGTTAATTTTTAGCCGAACTATATTGTATTTAAATAATTTTTTTTTCAAAATGTCCTTAAAACAATTTTATACATGTATTCTAATATAAGTGACACTAAATATCGTGAAAATTGTCCATTTATGCGCCTTTTTAAAATCACGGTTCCGAACGTCGTCGGATACCTTAATAAAAAACAATTTAAAACAGAAATAAAATAGTTTTAGTAACTAACATAAACCAGTCAAATATTTACATGTATATTCAATTTCAGTTAATTTTCTTCACAAAATTTGCATAAAGAAAAAAAGAGAAAAGGAAACAATAGTTTTAGTAGTTATCTTTAATATTTTAGTAATTCTCAGAGGTAGAAGGTTGAAGTACCGCAAACCTCTATGCAAAATTAAGCGTTTAGCTGACCTCTGTACTAAGTTATGATGTTAGCTTTGAAATCCTTCATTTTCACCAACTTAAAATTATTTATAGATTAAAAAAGTATTTAAAAGTTTAATAAAATACATTTGGCCTTCTAAATTCGATATTTATTAAATATTAAACCCCCCTCCCCGAAGTTCCTTTAATTTCTAGATTATGGATAAAAAAAGTGTTTTTACGCTTTTTTTTAAACATACGTATATTTTTAAACATGCAAAATATCCTAAGATTAATGTAAAAAAATACTATTTAAGGAAATTAGTAATTTACCTGTAAAGGGGGCTTTCTGTAAGGCAGAGAAATCATTAGACTATGGAGTCAATTTACACTAAATGTAAGAGTTAAGTTTAGAATACCTAGCTTTCATATTGAATTACAAATTTTATTTATATCTTTTGCATTTACATAAATGATTATGAAATTGCTTATTAAATCTTGATCGTATATGATAAATTCGAAATCACGCTATCAAACACTACAAGCTGGATAGTAGACTCTTGTTTTACTCTTCCCTTCACTGTCTTACTTTGAATAGTAAATAATGCAATGTCGTGTTGGATTAGTTTTCTTCCCCGTCGATTAAGAGTGTTCAGGGTGTCTTTCAGATAAGAGTGAAGCAGGATGCTCAGCAGAAGGGTGTTCTTTTCTTGCTGAAAATTATTCGAATCCATATTTATTCCATAGCAATTATTCGAATCCATAAAAAGCACACGTGAAAAAATTCAGGAAAGACTGATTGCACAGTGTAAATTTCCAAGGTCCCCGAGTTACAGTCGGAGCCAGGGTGGAACGTTTCGCCTGCCCGAGCTCAATTTGGGGAAAGATGGAAAGGGGTTACGAGGAAATATTAGCAGTTATATCTATTTGTGATAAAAATGTGTTAAATTTTTAATGCGTAATGTTTTTTTTTAAATTAGCAGATAAGGTTGGATTGAGAATAATATCAGCCGGTATAATTTTTGTCCTTAAAATTAAAAAATTTAAAAAAACAAGAAAGAACATAAGAATTAGAAAAAAAATTAATTAAAAATAATCATGAAAACGTTTATGAGGAATTCAAAGCTAATTACATTTTACACTTCAAAATGAATTTCATGGAGCGAAATATTTTTAAATCCTTTGTATTTATGATTAAAATTGAATACAAAAAGCATAAAACAATGACAAAAGCATTATCAGTTGACAGATTAGTCCCTACTTTATTTTAAAATATTGGACAAAAAAACTATGTTGTTTTTATAACATGAAGATTTCTAACTCATCGACAAAAATGCAATCACAATTTTAAGACATTTGATTGTTCTTTTAAGCATTCGGTGCTTGCTGAAATGTAGCGAAATGTCTAAAAAATTAATAAATACGTATCAAATAACTGAATGAAGTATAACAGAAAATGTTACAACGTAAAATAAATATTTTTGAAGTACATCTATAAATTTCTCTGTCAAATTTTATTTTCACTGCCATGTAAGTTTTTGATGTTTTTCCTGTTCCAACAAAATATGTTCGGGAAAAAGATAACAAGAGAGGAAAAGAGTTAGAGCATACTTTGCCTGTAAATGTAAAAAAAAAATATTTCATAGAAATAATTTTACAAATTCTGTTTCTTAGAAAGGAATCGAAATACTTTTGCATAATTTTTGTAAATTATTCATCTTAAGTGCAAAATAACAGTTTTCCTATGTTAAATGCATCATATATTTTTTTAACCATTATTTACCATTGTCTCTTTATTGGGACGCTTGATTTTTATTTATTTCTACCAAACTAGTAGAACTTTTAATTCTGATTGCTGTTTTGACTACTATAAAAGTTATAAAAGGATTTAAAAATCTTTTTCAATTATTAGCTTACTGTTGGAAATGAGTTAATTAAAGCATTTTTAGTTTTGTACTTGACAGCATTGCAAGCTTGCAGGTAGGAAATATACAACAATTGAAAGAAATATTTTTTTATAGTTGTGTTTTCTGCAAATTTACAAATAAGTTAATATTCTCAGTTAATTCTACAATTCATGAGATAAGAGCAAGATCACACACACACACAAATTATTTAATACTTCCCAATAATGGGGCAATGACATATTGCAATACCATTCCAATGTCGGTATCAGGATGTGATAAGGTCAAAGGAATGGTTGTGGCCATTGCTCGAATAGATCAATATTTATGTGGTATACACATGGAGAGCATACCAAATTACTACCCTAGAGGAGAAGCTCTCGATTTTGGTTGTTCGACGAAAAATAGGGCTGTTATACCTCTCAAAGGAAACAGGATTAACTTCGAAATGTCGTTGACTTTAAGGAAACAAACTAATAGGAGGACAGGTTAGCACAAATGTACGACTTGATCCAGGAAAGAACTTCATACTGCCTACTAAAACACAGATGAGAGATGTGAGTACTGTAAGGAAAAAAAGACGAAAGTGTGTGATAGGTGTAATGTTGGTGTCCATGACAAGTGTTTTGTTTCGTTCTACACATCATCACAAACTCAATTTATTTTGTCTTTCATGATGCTTATTACAGTTTCTTGCATTACTAACAATACCGCGAATTTTCATAGTGTATTTGGCCAGTTCCCCCCAAAAAGGGACGATCTATACCAAAGCACATAAAAACTCAAAAGCAGTATTTCCTTTCATATTCCATTCATGTTATCATATTAATGTATTTCATTTTTGAAAAAATTAAATATAGTTTTGGCATATGATGGGTTAAAGTCCTTACAGAGAGAAACGTCATGTCATGTGTGTAATTATATATGTTTCCCTGATATAAATAAATCTCTGAAAAGGGATCAATTGAAAAATCCTTACTACTGATCTGCTCAATTAATCAGATATTTAAAAAAAATGAACATTTTAAATACTTCGTCAAATTTTTTGGAAAAATTCAATGAATGAAATGAATTATACAGTTATTTTAATTATTTATTACGTAAGGATTTACTTACGAGTTGGATGAATGTGTATTTAAAAGTAAACTTTTCATAGGAATATACATGCTAATTTTCACACTTCCTTCATTCATAAAATTAAGCAACATTTTTGAAACATTTGGAGAAATTATATTGTTTAACTGATTCCTTACTGTAGTGTAATTTTGTCATTTTATAACTACATAAGTATTTACGTCGACATATCTAAAAATTTTGAATACTTAAATGTACTTCTCCACACTCTCGAAATTTCTACACCATCTCGTAACGAGGACTTCGAGTCGAGTATAGAGTCCTATAACGCGTCTCAGCTCCTTAATAGGACGAATCATTAGCATCAATACTTGAAGGAACGACTCTACAAAAAATAAACTCAGGTTTCTAACACGACTTTGAACATTCGGTTAATTTATCGCACGAGAACATTTAATTGCGAACTGTTAAAATAAACAACCCTGGATATTTGTATGATGAAATGAAATAGGTAATTTTCAGTAGTAAAGCAGGGGAATCTATACTGAGTAAATCACTAATAACTATATAATGTAACTCCCAGCATTTTATAGAGATTATTCAATGAGAAAAAGTACTTGCGTGATAAAATAAAATGCAAATCGCCAGGATATATAAAAAAAACCAGTCTATTTTGCAATTACTGTAGATTTTATAGCATCACTATATAATCTGTACAATTTATGAAGTCAGAGTAATAAGAATGAATTCTTAACTCTGTAAAAATTTGTAATATACCTACGATGACAGAGGTTAGATATTTGCTTATTACAGCAAGGCGTGCAGTTTGTCATTCGTTTCAGGAACTTTACGCTATGCTGTACATGGTCTCAAAAACACAAAATCCAAGGGTCTCAAAAACAAACATTTCATTTGATAACCTTATATCTTAGGTTGACAGGTGTAACTCCTTAGCAGCATGGCGATGCTTTGGCAAGATTATTTGCCTTGTAGTAATGTATTTCGTTTAATAGTCCACGTAACCTTTTTTCGGCGTGATAATGCCTAGGTGCTCTCGACACATCTTTTTAATGCTTGTCTTCATGATTATTTTAAACTTCTCTGGCCGATGTAATCGCAAAATGTCTCCCTTATAAAATACGTTTTTGTGATGCGATAAACAGAAGTCTCTTACCGTCCCTGAACCATGTCTCGATTTAGTTCTCCTATTAGAAACCAATTCCGAAGTCGGTTGAGACAATAGGAGTGACGAATCATTTTCGAAACATGATACCGTCGTTTAGAGTAATTAAAGGTTTATGTATGAATTTGAAAGTCTGTAATATACTGGTGAAATAAACTAATTTTTAACTTGTAATTTTTTTTTTGTTATTTTTTTTTAAATTTTTGAAGTAACGAATATTGATGAACTATTTACATGATGTTTAAATTTTTTCTCAAAAGCGTGTAGATAATTAGGGGTTCGGTTTAGAATTGAGTAAGTACGGTAGATATAAATAGATGTAATGTATATGTGTATAAAATATGTATGTATATGTATGTGTATAAAATGTGTATGTATATTTATGAGTATAAAATATAAATGTAATGTCATCATTTAAGAAAATATTATAAATTTCAAGAAAATAAATTCAAAATTTGTCTTAAATAAATTTAGTTTACCCCATTGAATAAAATATTCCTTACAAAAAAGGATATTTAACATTTTTTTTTTTTTTTTTTTTTTTTGCAAATCCAGATTTTGACTGCATTATTAAGTGAAATAATTTATTTTTTTTTAAATTACGAAATTTTCTTCTTTTTCGTTTGTAAAATAATATTCCAAGTTTCGCATAAAATCATATAAAAGAGAAATATTTATTTCAACAAAATGTGAATAATAAAAAGGCAATGAAATAACTGGAAAGAAAATTATTCAAAAATGAGTGAAGAAAAATAAGAAATAGAACTTACAGCAAAGTATCGTACGTAGATCGTGGTTCGAGGATTTTTTGCAAATCTATCGCTAAAAGCAAGACAGCTCTCAAGGAGCGTTGGAAATTTATTGTCGACAAACGACCCTTACAATACAGAATACAGTACTCAAATTCGCTGAGTAAATCTCAAAAAGTCTTCACACCTTCTGGGCATCTCAGAATAACTATCAGAGTCTAAAATACAAGTATGCATAAAAATTATTCACAAGCACTCTTTCGTTCTACTCAACAGCCAAAGTAATAACTAATTAATGGTCGACTCTTCAGGGTCATATCTAGGTTACTCTACAACGGTCAAAACAAGACAAACAAAGTTTCAGTTCCCTATTTATAGGCCTAACGGACATTTCGAGAAAAATATGCTAGCGTCATAGATCGTGATACTAGTAGATTTCTCCACTTATTTCCAGGAGAATCCATACGTTCCTGAGCTTGCCAGAAATGGTCGCCAAGTCATCAACATGATCACCAAAAATGATGCCAACTTGGCTCTGTCGCAAGATTTCGCCATGTTTCCATTGAATCCCCATTATAATGTAAAGAACTGTGTGCTTGTGAATATTACAATTTTAACATAAAATAAACACAAGCTAGAGTAATATAACACTAGCGGCATGGCCGGCGTTGCATGGGCTTCTACCGATTGCATAACTTTTTGCCAATGGAAATTACCTCTTGCCGTCTCGTATTCAGCATTTCCTTCAGTGTGTGTGATTTCTTTATCAATCTTATTAAAATTCCCTTTTTTTTGAGATTTCGTCTACCTGTTTGTTCCGCCGGATGTGCCTTTATCCAATGGACATTTTTTTTCTCCTCTTGAGGGTGTATGCGCGCTATGAGTGATTTCTCTATAACGTCATCAAAATTATCTTTTCTAAAATGTCTTCAATTTCCCTTCCTTGACAAAGCGGTGACAGAGTGGTTGCTTTTTTCTCACTTTAGCCTGGAGATGCACGGGCTTCTTCAAGTACGAGCTATTCAGAAAGTAAGGAACGTTTCCGTCTGACGTCGCTAGGCGCACGCCGATCATGTACATTTTGATCTGAGTGCTCGGCATCTCAATCGGCGTCCAGCCATCACAACGGGGACATTTTAACGCTGTCTGTTTTATCGATATTGGAATTTAAAATGTGCGCTGTAATTGAAAATCCCGCCCTTTGTGAGGTGCGGTCTGTGATACGGTTTTTATTGGCAAAAAGCCTAAAACCTATGGAAATTTATCGGCAAGTGTGTGATGTGTACGGAAACAACGTAATAAATGAAAGTTCAATCCGAAAATGGTGCATTCAGTTTAAAAATGGCCGAACTAAAGTTCACGGTTAAGAGAAGAGTGGACGCCCTAGCATTGTGACTGACGAACTGCTCGCTAAAGTTGATGGAAAGATTCGAGAAAGAAGCCGTTACACAATAACGGAACTTTCGCTTAGTTTTCCACAAGTTTCACGAACTTTGTTGTTTAAAATTGTCACACGAAAGCTAGGCTACCGCAAATTTTGTGCAAGATGGGTGCCGAAATTGCTTACAGACCAGCATAAAGGTCAGCGAATGGGGGCAGCTTTGACATTTCTGGAAGCCTACTACAGGCATTGCGATTCATTACTGGATCGAATCGTAACTGGTGACGAGACGTGGGTGAGACACGTGAATTGAGAGACAAAATTATAGTCCCTGCAGTGGGGTCACACAAGTTTTTCCAAAAGACCAAGAAAATGTTTGCAAACCTTGTCAGCAAAGAAGATTATGGCGAC
>BMAV01026963.1:0-10790 GCA_019973955.1 Trichonephila inaurata madagascariensis
TTTATAAGTCCCTCACGTTTTAAGACCCTAAAATTTAAATTTTTCAGCGCAGATACTGGATATAAATCAAAATTTTGGGTTTTCTCATCTGTTAGGCTTATTACCGGCTGAAATATCTCACATCATAGCAAAGGCCTGATGACAAACTCACTCTTACGAACATTTTAAAGACTTACTACTGAAACGTTTTAAGCTAACTCCAGAAAAATTTCGACAGCTATTTGTTTCTCATAAAAAGGCTCCGGGAAGGAACATGGATTGATTTCTACCTGAATTAAATACTTACTTCAACGGTTGGATAGACGGTTTATAAAGATAGATACTTACACGATTTTTGCCCTTGTTTTACTTCTCTTATACAAAAGGTGAAAAAATCATCAAATGACTTTTCTTCATACTTAACTACGGGATAGGAAAACATTTATTAATGTCTGTCATTTTTGTATCTTTTCTAACACGTGGCCTTCAGGCTATTATAAAAAAATTGACAGGAATACTTGGCGGTGTTGAAATGACAGGTCCTTTATAGACCAGACCCTTCACTCGGCTTACGATGGCCGATGAGAGTATCACAGTCTCGGGCTTTGTCCTGGAAGGATCACGGGTGGTTGGGGAACAAGGCTGAGAGTGCCGGGTACAAGTCTTTAAATCTGCCAATCAGAGTTTAAATATGGATCGTGAGACCCATCCGGAATTTTTAAAATAAAGAATATCGGAACCTGACCGGAGAGTTGGCAGTTCTAGAGAAAATATTGGACAACGCTCCTGTGATAAATCGGTGAAGCTAAAACGGCGTAGACTGCTAAGCAGCTAAAGTCCGGCGACAGGAGGAGAAAAGTTTGGAGATTGTGAAATAAGGCTATTGGGCAGCAGGACACTGCAATGGCCTTACTAGAAATATCACTAAAACTATTTCGGTGGGTAAAATCATTACGATATTAGGATATTTGAAAGATTCCAACCACCCGAGATACAAGTATATTTTTTGGAGTATGGTGTGGGGTGTTAAAAGAAAAACATTTATATAAATTTCTGCTTTGATTTCCAAAATCTTTGTTAAAATGACTTTCTACTAATCACAAAAGGTGAATGAATTTTAATGTTGCTTGTTACCTGATAAAACATATGAAATACATTATTAAAACCATGTTTTGCAGAATTGTAAGCAAATATGAAAAGATAAAAGTGTTGTCAAATGACAAACAAAAATTTAATTGTATATCAGTTTGCTTCAGTTCATACAACTACTTATGACAACTAGATGTGCCTAAGCTATCATTATATATACATATCAGTATGTTCGAAGTGTACGTTAACTATTTGTAAACTAAAGTGTTTTTTTCTGAAGCTTTAAAGTATCTATCTCCCTATCAATGATTTAAATAAACTGAAAATCACGTTGTAACACAAGATATCACACATTGATACAGAATTCTAATTTACTTAATTTTAGCTTATGATATAAATGGGAGTGCTTTAAATAACTTAACTTATTTGTTAAAATTAGTAACCAGTTCTTATAGGTATTTTTTTTAATTTGATGTTGCTATATGTCTTCACATAAATAAATATTATTACCACTAGTATATTGTATATTAAATCTTCAAATATAAATATCATTATTTTTGGAGTTAACTCCCAGAATGGGCAGCTATTCTAAACTCGCAATACTTGCGAGTATAAGAAAGTATGCCAATTCTTTTGGAGCATCCATCCTTTTCTCAATAAAACATGATTAGAAAAAGAGATTTTTTTAAATTTGGAAATGCATGTTTTTTTTTTTTGTTTTTTTTTGTTAGTTTTTGCCTATACTTCATAAGGCTGTATTCCAAATTTAACAATTTTTAAACATTTCAGTCATTTGTTTTTGTTGTCACAGAGGACCTGAACTCGTGGTTTGCGTTCTCAAATCTGGAGTTGGAGGGCGGATTTATTAAACATATATGGTATTGTCGGGAATTAAACTTTGGAGTGGATTGGTTTTCCTGTTACACATTTGCGCTAAAGTATTCGGCATTCAACAGTTTCACTGCTGAATTTTCTCTACATCTACGTCAATAGTAACTAGTTAAAGAGTTCAATTCGCTCATAGACTACAATTTATTTCGTTTTATAAGTCCGTCACAGTTTTAAGAATCTAAAATTTAAATTTTTCAGCGCAGATACTGGATATAAATCAAAATTTTGGGTTTCTCATCTGTTAGGCTTATTACCGGCTGAAATATCTCACATCATAGCGAGAGAGCCTGATGACAAAGCTCACTCTTACGAACATTTTAAAGACTTACTCACTGAAACGTTTTAAGCTAACTCCAGAAAAATTTCGACAGCTATTTGTTTCTCATCAAAAGGCTCCTGAAGGAACATGGATTGATTTCTACCATGAATTAAATACTTACTTCAACGGTTGGATAGACGGTTTATAAAGATAGATACTTACACGATTTTTTGCCCTTGTTTTACTTCTCTTATACAAAAAGGTGAAAAAAAATCATCAAATGACTTTTTCTTCATACTTAACTACAGATAGGAACAAACATTTATTAATGTCTGTCATTTTTGTATCTTTTCTAACACGTGGCCTTCAGGCTATTATAAAGAAAAATTGACAGGGAATACATTGGCAGTGTTGAAATGACAGGTCCTTTATAGACCAGACCCTTCACTCGGCTTACGATGACGCCGATGAGAGTATCACAGTCTCGAAAGGCTTTGTCCTGGAAGGATCACGGGTGGTTGGGAACAAGGCTGAGAGTGCCGGGTACAAGTCTTTAAATCTGCCAATCAGAGATTATATGGATCGTGAGATCCATCACCCAGATTGTTTAAAAATAAAGAGATATCGGAACCTGACCGGGAGAGTTGGCAGTTCTAGAGAAAAATATGTAGGACAGACGCTCCTGTGATAAATCGGTGAGAAGCTAAAACGGCGTAAGACTGCTAAGCAGCTAAAAGTCCGGCGACAGGAGGAGAGAAAAGTTTGGAGATTGTGAAATAAGGCTATTGGGCAGCAGGACACTGCAATGTGCCTTACTAGAAATATCACTAAACTATTTCGGTGGGGTAAAGTCATTACGATATTAGGATATTTGAGAAAGATTCCAACCACCCGAGATACAAGTATATTTTTGGAGAAGTATGGTGTGGGTGTTAAAGAAAAACATTATATAAATTTCTGCTTTGAGTATTCCAAAATTTTTGCTTAAAATGACTTTCTACTAATCACAAAAGAGTGAATGAATTTTAATGTTGCTTGTTACCTGATAAAACATATGAAATACATTATTAAAACCATGTTTTGCAGAAATTGTAAGCAATATGGAATGATAAAAAGTGTTGTCAAATGACAAACAAGAAATTTAATTGTATATCAGTTTGCTTCAGTTCATACAACTACTTATGACAACTAGATGTGCCTAAGCTATCATTATATATACATATCAGTATGTTCGAAGTGTACGTTAACTATTTGTAAACTAAAGTGTTTTTTTCTGAAGCTTTAAAGTATCTATCTCACTATCAATGATTTAAATAAACTGAAAATCACGATGTAACACAAGATATCACACATTGATTCAGAATTCTAATTTACTTAATTTTAGCTTATGATATAAATGGGAGTGCTTTAAATAACTTAACTTATTTGTTAAAATTAGTAACCAGTTCTTATAGGTATTTTTTTTAATTTGATGTTGCTATATGTCTTCACATAAATAAATATTATTACCACTAGTATATTGTATATTAAATCTTCAAATATAAATATCATTATTTTTGGAGTTAACTCCCAGAATGGGCAGCTATTCTAAACTCGCAATACTTGCGAGTATAAGAAAGTATGCCAATTCTTTTGGAGCATCCATCCTTTTCTCAATAAAACATGATTAGAAAAAGAGATTTTTTTAAATTTGGAAATGCATGTTTTTTTGTTTTTTTGTCAGTTTTTGCTATACTTCATAAGGCTGTATTCCAAATTTAACAATTTTTAAACATTTCAGTCATTTGTTTTTGTTGTCACAGAGGACCTGAACTCGTGGTTTGCGTTCTCAAATCTGGAGTTGGAGGGCGGATTTATTAAACATATATGGTATTGTCGGGAATTAAACTTTGGAGTGGATTGTTTTTCCTGTTACACATTTGCGCTAAAGTATTCGGCATTCAACAGTTTCACTGCTGAATTTTCTCTACATCTACGTCAATAGTAACTAGTTAAAGAGTTCAATTCGCTCATAGACTACAATTTATTTCGTTTTATAAGTCCCTCACAGTTTTAAGAATCTAAAATTTAAATTTTTCAGCGCAGATACTGGATATAAATCAAAATTTTGGGTTTCTCATCTGTTAGGCTTATTACCGGCTGAAATATCTCACATCATAGCGAGAGAGCCTGATGACAAAGCTCACTCTTACGAACATTTTAAAGACTTACTACTGAAACGTTTTAAGCTAACTCCAGAAAAATTTCGACAGCTATTTGTTTCTCATCAAAAGGCTCCTGAAGGAACATGGATTGATTTCTACCATGAATTAAATACTTACTTCAACGGTTGGATAGACGGTTTATAAAGATAGATACTTACACGATTTTTTGCCCTTGTTTTACTTCTCTTATACAAAAAGGTGAAAAAAAATCATCAAATGACTTTTTCTTCATACTTAACTACAGATAGGAACAAACATTTATTAATGTCTGTCATTTTTGTATCTTTTCTAACACGTGGCCTTCAGGCTATTATAAAGAAAAATTGACAGGGAATACATTGGCAGTGTTGAAATGACAGGTCCTTTATAGACCAGACCCTTCACTCGGCTTACGATGACGCCGATGAGAGTATCACAGTCTCGAAAGGCTTTGTCCTGGAAGGATCACGGGTGGTTGGGAACAAGGCTGAGAGTGCCGGGTACAAGTCTTTAAATCTGCCAATCAGAGATTATATGGATCGTGAGATCCATCACCCAGATTGTTTAAAAATAAAGAGATATCGGAACCTGACCGGGAGAGTTGGCAGTTCTAGAGAAAAATATGTAGGACAGACGCTCCTGTGATAAATCGGTGAGAAGCTAAAACGGCGTAAGACTGCTAAGCAGCTAAAAGTCCGGCGACAGGAGGAGAGAAAAGTTTGGAGATTGTGAAATAAGGCTATTGGGCAGCAGGACACTGCAATGTGCCTTACTAGAAATATCACTAAACTATTTCGGTGGGGTAAAGTCATTACGATATTAGGATATTTGAGAAAGATTCAAACCACCCGAGATACAAGTATATTTTTGGAGAAGTATGGTGTGGGGTGTTAAAGAAAAACATTATATAAATTTCTGCTTTGAGTATTCCAAAATTTTTGCTTAAAATGACTTTCTACTAATCACAAAAGAGTGAATGAATTTTAATGTTGCTTGTTACCTGATAAAACATATGAAATACATTATTAAAACCATGTTTTGCAGAAATTGTAAGCAATATGAAATGATAAAAAGTGTTGTCAAATGACAAACAAGAAATTTAATTGTATATGAGTTTGCTTCAGTTCATACAACTACTTATGACAACTAGATGTGCCTAAGCTATCATTATATATACATATCAGAATGTTCGAAGTGTACGTTAACTAATTGTAAACTAAAGTGTTTTTTTCTGAAGCTTTAAAGTATCTATCTCACTATCAATGATTTAAATAAACTGAAAATCACGATGTAACACAAGATATCACACATTGATTCAGAATTCTAATTTACTTAATTTTAGCTTATGATATAAATGGGAGTGCTTTAAATAACTTAACTTATTTGTTAAAATTAGTAACCAGTTCTTATAGGTATTTTTTTTAATTTGATGTTGCTATATGTCTTCACATAAATAAATATTATTACCACTAGTATATTGTATATTAAATCTTCAAATATAAATATCATTATTTTTGGAGTTAACTCCCAGAATGGGCAGCTATTCTAAACTCGCAATACTTGCGAGTATAAGAAAGTATGCCAATTCTTTTGGAGCATCCATCCTTTTCTCAATAAAACATGATTAGAAAAGAGATTTTTTTAAATTTGGAAATGCATGTTTTTTTTTTTTTGTTTTTGTTAGTTTTTGCCTATACTTCATAAGGCTGTATTCCAAATTTAACAATTTTTAAACATTTCAGTCATTTGTTTTTGTTGTCACAGATGACCTGAACTCGTGGTTTGCGTTCTCAAATCTGGAGTTGGAGGGCGGATTTATTAAACATATATGGTATTGTCGGGAATTAAACTTTGGAGTGGATTGTTTTTCCTGTTACACATTTGCGCTAAAGTATTCGGCATTCAACAGTTTCACTGCTGAGTTTTCTCTACATCTACGTCAATAGTAACTAGTTAAAGAGTTCAATTCGCTCATAGACTACAATTTATTTCGTTTTTATAAGTCCCTCACAGTTTTAAGAATCTAAAATTTAAATTTTTCAGCGCAGATACTGGATATAAATCAAAATTTTGGGTTTCTCATCTGTTGGCTTATTACCGGCTGAAATATCTCACATCATAGCGAGAGAGCCTGATGACAAAGCTCACTCTTACGAACATTTTAAAGACTTACTACTGAAACGTTTTAAGCTAACTCCAGAAAAATTTCGACAGCTATTTGTTTCTCATCAAAAGGCTCCTGAAGGAACATGGATTGATTTCTACCATGAATTAAATACTTACTTCAACGGTTGGATAGACGGTTTATAAAGATAGATACTTACACGATTTTTGCCCTTGTTTTACTTCCTTATACAAAAAGGTGAAAAAAAATCATCAAATGACTTTTTCTTCATACTTAACTACAGATAGGAACAAACATTTATTAATGTCTGTCATTTTTGTATCTTTTCTAACACGTGGCCTTCAGGCTATTATAAAGAAAAATTGACAGGGAATACATTGGCAGTGTTGAAATGACAGGTCCTTTATAGACCAGACCCTTCACTCGGCTTACGATGACGCCGATGAGAGTATCACAGTCTCGAAAGGCTTTGTCCTGGAAGGATCACGGGTGGTTGGGAACAAGGCTGAGAGTGCCGGGTACAAGTCTTTAAATCTGCCAATCAGAGATTATATGGATCGTGAGATCCATCACCAGGTGTTTAAAAATAAAGAGATATCGGAACCTGACCGGGAGAGTTGGCAGTTCTAGAAAAATATGTAGGACAGACGCTCCTGTGATAAATCGGTGAGAAGCTAAAACGGCGTAAGACTGCTAAGCAGCTAAAGTCCGGCGACAGGAGGAGAGAAAAGTTTGGAGATTGTGAAATAAGGCTATTGGGCAGCAGGACACTGCAATGTGCCTTACTAGAAATATCACTAAACTATTTCGGTGGGGTAAAGTCATTACGATATTAGGATATTTGAGAAAGATTCAAACCCCCCGAGATACAAGTATATTTTTGGAGAAGTATGGTGGGTTAAAGAAAAACATTATATAAATTTCTGCTTTGAGTATTCCAAAATTTTTGCTTAAAATGACTTTCTACTAATCACAAAAGAGTGAATGAATTTTAATGTTGCTTGTTACCTGATAAAACATATGAAATACATTATTAAAACCATGTTTTGCAGAAATTGTAAGCAATATGAAATGATAAAAAGTGTTGTCAAATGACAAACAAAAAATTTAATTGTATATCAGTTTGCTTCAGTTCATACAACTACTTATGACAACTAGATGTGCCTAAGCTATCATTATATATACATATCAGAATGTTCGAAGTGTACGTTAACTAATTGTAAACTAAAGTGTTTTTTTCTGAAGCTTTAAAGTATCTATCTCACTATCAATGATTTAAATAAACTGAAAATCACGATGTAACACAAGATATCACACATTGATTCAGAATTCTAATTTACTTAATTTTAGCTTATGATATAAATGGGAGTGCTTTAAATAACTTAACTTATTTGTTAAAATTAGTAACCAGTTCTTATAGGTATTTTTTTTAATTTGATGTTGCTATATGTCTTCACATAAATAAATATTATTACCACTAGTATATTGTATATTAAATCTTCAAATATAAATATCATTATTTTTGGAGTTAACTTCCAGAATGGGCAGCTATTCCAAACTCGCAATACGTGCGAGTATAAATGGCTGGTCTATTCTTTTGGTGCCTCCATCCTTTTCTCAATAAAACATGATTTTTGTGAAACAGATATTTTAAATTTGGAAATGTATGTTTTTTTTTTTTTTGTTAGTTTTGCCTATACTTCATAAGGCTGTATTCCAAATTTAACAATTTTTAAACATTTCAGTCATTTGTTTTTGTTGTCACAGAGGACCTGAACTCGTGGTTTGCGTTCTCAAATCTGGAGTTGGAGGGCGGATTTATTAAACATATATGGTATTGTCGGGAATTAAACTTTGGAGTGGATTGTTTTTCCTGTTACACATTTGCGCTAAAGTATTCGGCATTCAACAGTTTCACTGCTGAATTTTCTCTACATCTACGTCAATAGTAACTAGTTAAAGAGTTCAATTCGCTCATAGACTACAATTTATTTCGTTTTTATAAGTCCCTCACAGTTTTAAGAATCTAAAATTTAAATTTTTTCAGCGCAGATACTGGATATAAATCAAGAATTTTGGGTTTCTCATCTGTTAGGCTTATTACCGGCTGAAATATCTCACATCATAGCGAGAGAGCCTGATGACAAAGCTCACTCTTACGAACATTTTAAAGACTTACTACTGAAACGTTTTAAGCTAACTCCAGAAAAATTTCGACAGCTATTTGTTTCTCATCAAAAGGCTCCTGAAGGAACATGGATTGATTTCTACCATGAATTAAATACTTACTTCAACGGTTGGATAGACGGTTTATAAAGATAGATACTTACACGATTTTTTGCCCTTGTTTTACTTCTCTTATACAAAAAGGTGAAAAAAAATCATCAAATGACTTTTTCTTCATACTTAACTACAGATAGGAACAAACATTTATTAATGTCTGTCATTTTTGTATCTTTTCTAACACGTGGCCTTCAGGCTATTATAAAGAAAAATTGACAGGGAATACATTGGCAGTGTTGAAATGACAGGTCCTTTATAGACCAGACCCTTCACTCGGCTTACGATGACGCCGATGAGAGTATCACAGTCTCGAAAGGCTTTGTCCTGGAAGGATCACGGGTGGTTGGGAACAAGGCTGAGAGTGCCGGGTACAAGTCTTTAAATCTGCCAATCAGAGATTATATGGATCGTGAGATCCATCACCCAGATTGTTTAAAAAATAAAGAGATATCGGAACCTGACCGGGAGAGTTGGCAGTTCTAGAGAAAAAAATTTGGACGAACGCTCCTGTGATAAATCGGTGAGGAGCTAAAACGGCGTAAGGCTGCTAAGCAGCTAAAAGTCCTGCGACAGAAGGAGAGAAATGTTTGATGATTGTGAAAAAAGGCTGTTGGGCAGTAGGACACTGCAATGTACCTTACTAGAAATATCACTAAAATATTTCATTGGAGTAAAGTCATTACGATATCAGGACATTTGAGAAAGATTTTAACAAACCCCGATACAAGTATATTTTTGGAGAAGAATGGTGGGTGTTGAAGAAAAACATTATATAAATTTCTGTTATGAGTTTTCAGAATATTTTTGCTTAAAATAACTCTCCACGAATCATAAAAGAGTGAATGGATTTTAATGTCGCTTGTTACCTGATAAAATATATGTAATACATTATTACACCATGTTTTGCAAAAAATGTAAACAACATGGAATGATAACAAGTATTGTCAAATGACAAACAAGAAATTTACTGGTACATCAGTTTGCTTCAGTTCATACAACTACTTATGACAACTAGATGTGCCTAAGCTATCATTATATATACATATCAGTATGTTCGAAGTGTACGTTAACTATTTGTAAACTAAACTGTTTTTTTCTGAAGCTTTAAAGTATCTATCTCACTATCAATGATTTAAATAAACTGAAAATCACGATGTAACACAAGATATCACACATTGATTCAGAATTCTAATTTACTTAATTTTTTGCTTATGATATAAAAAGGGAGTCTTTTTAAAAAACTTAACTTATTTGTTAAAATTAGTAACCAGTTCTTATAGGTATTTTTTTTAAATTTTATTTGTATATGTCTTCACATAAATAAATATTATTACCACTAGTATATTGTATATTAAATCTTCAAATATAAATATCATTATTTTGGAGTTAACTCCCAGAATGGGCAGTTTTTCTAAACTCGCAATACTTGCGAGTATAAAAAGTATGCCAATTCTTTTGGAAATCCCCTCCTTTTCTCAATAAAACATGATTAGAAAAAGAGATTTTCTTTAAATTTGGAAAAGCATGTTTTTTTTTGTCAGTTTTGCCTATACTTCATAAAGGGTGTATTCCAAATTTAACAATTTTAAACATTTCAGTCATTTGTTTTTGTTGTCACAGAGGACCTGAACTCGTGGTTTGCGTTCTCAAATCTGGAGTTGGAGGGCGGATTTATTAAACATATATGGTATTGTCGGGAATTAAACTTTGGAGTGGATTGTTTTTCCTGTTACACATTTGCGCTAAAGTATTCGGCATTCAACAGTTTCACTGCTGAATTTTCTCTACATCTACGTCAATAGTAACTAGTTAAAGAGTTCAATTCGCTCATAGACTCAATTTATTTCGTTTTATAAGTCCCTCCCAGTTTTAAGAATCTAAAATTTAATTTTTTCAGCGCAGATACTGGATATAAAAATTTTTTGGGTTTCTCATCTGTTAGGCTTATTACCGGCTGAAATATCTCCATCATAAAACCGAG
>BMAV01026964.1:0-10095 GCA_019973955.1 Trichonephila inaurata madagascariensis
TGTACATTTTTGGTATTACCACGAATTGCATTCCCATAAAAAGCTGTCAACCTATTAATGACAACATCTGTGAGGCGGCCTTTCCCACCAATTGTTTTACCATCGGACAATTTTTTCTTGCCAAGAGATGATTTTAACTTTCTCAAGCGACTACCCATTCGCTTTTGAACGTGGCCAACACACTCTATTTTTTCAATTTTGATATTGTCACCATAAGGCTTTTTCTCCACAAGAGACATATATGTCTTTGTATCTCCATCTCCTATATACTGTTTATATATGAGCCCATGCTTACTTTCAGAACGGAAAAAAATTTCATTCATCCCACTCACTTCCATTTGTCCAGCAGACCCATTATGATTTTTTTTGCAGAAGGGCTGGTGTTTCGCTGAAAAAACACTGTATTTGGGTCCAAACTTTGAACCTTTAAATGAGTCGCACACCTTACAGAAGGATGACATAACCTCGATATCGAGCACCTTTCCACACTCTGCTCCAATTAACGTGCACACACCAACAAGTGATGTATGTCCACGAGTTTTCCATGTGCCATCCCCACTGACAGCAATGCAGTTACGTGTTCCATCGAGAATTTTTTCTTTCAAAGCAGCATCACTCATCGACGCATTTGCCAAAGTCTCACACACATCTGCAATTTTTATATTGATACTGTCATATGCCTTTTGAGATACAGGTTTTGGCAATGACATAATAGTACAAAATGTACTTAACGCCGATAAACATTGGCCTATACATCTCATGGCTAAGACAGATCTTCTATTTATTTCTGGAAGGTTCTTTTTTGCTCCAATGAGCTCACATGAATTCAGTTTTTTTTGCATTTTGCAATTTGAGCACATTAATAAAAAAGATGATGAAAGTCCTACATTATATTTCTCGTTTATTTTTATTTTGCCATGGCATTCCAAACAACAAACATATTTTTCTAATTGGCCGAGAAAAAGACTTATATCTATCAGCCGATAACCTTTAAAATGCTGTGAAATATTAGGTTCACACGAATCTAAAAGATATTTTTCACTCGGCAACTTCCTATAGAAGGCACTATCGTTTGGTGCTTTCCTTACAAAATTTGTTTTTTTCTTCTTACTTTCACCAGATATTGTTTTCTTCAGGAACTTATTACCTTGAAACCTTCTTTTTTTCGGTCTTTGACCAGACAATCGCTTTTTCTCACAATTTTCCAATTTGCGAAAGATCACACAAAAGTTGAAATCGGCAGAAAAATCTAACAGCTTTGGAAGTAAACAGTACTGCAAAATAGAGAGTTGAGTTGCAGCTATGCTACCTGTTTCAAAAGTAAGAATTAAATTACCTATTTTAAAAGTAAAAAAATATTAAATGTGGCTCTTCTAAAAGCTAAGTTTGGATACCGTCAAACAGCTGTTAAAAAAATGGGCGTGGCAGTTTTGTTTACTCCTGGGATGCTTCAGTTTTTTATTAATAACTCAAGAAGTTTTGATCGTATCATTAAAATTTTGGTTGCAAAACATTTAGAAAAGATAGGGCTATAACATATATTTTTTTCAAAAAATCGAAATTTTAGAAGTTTAAGGGTCCTGAGACCCGTTAAATACTTCTTGTTAATATATTCACTTACGGCTACACATAGTACTCTTTCAAAAAAATAAATAAATAAATAAACAAATAGAGACAGTAACAGTAATTTTTTTTTTTGTTTTATGTTTTCAGTTTGTATTATTAAGTTGATTCGGAAAGTAAAAAAGTCTGTTTTGTCATCCAGTGTCTAACAATTTCAAAAAAAATTTACGAATTTTTGAAGTTTATCAAACTTTTATAAAAAAATTCATTTTTAAGTTTTTTTAGTAATTTTAAGTGATTTGTTTCTTAGATTTTTACAAACAAATGTTTTAGTATGGATTTGAATATCTGTTCCTTTTTGATTTGTAATAATTATTTTTCTTATTAAACTCGGAAAAAACACGAAAATTTTTTAAATATTAAATTTAGCAATTATTTTTAAAAAGATTAGACTTCAGACCAAAATTCATTTTAACTTTTATAGAACATACGTTCGGGAGTATATAAAAGCATTTCAAGACTCTATCTTGACCAGAAAAAGTGCCATATATTTTCAAATACACACTTAAATCTACAAAATTAAAATTCTAAGAACTCACATTTAAAGTTTGTAAGTCATAAAGAAAATTCCAAAAATGCCTCTAAGGCTGCAATTTTTAATATGTTATTTTCCAACAAGTTCTACATTAAAATATTATTTTAATGAAATCTGACTGCAAATATTGTTTTTAATTCAAAATATAGTTTGCATAATACTGATAGTATTGGATACAACGGCAGGTTATTAAGCCTAATATTAACACAATATTTTCACAAAAGTATTGAAACACAAAGCCTTTATATAGAAAATAATAAGGAAACTACCTTAAGCATAAGTCATCAGGTTTATACATAATTTTTTTTAGTGTGAAATTGGCGCAGTTTAACAAGTTTGAGTTTCTTTTGCACAACTTTAAAATATTAAAATATAGTAGTGCAATATATTTACTATAATGCAGTTTGGTACACTTTGGAAATATTTAGTTTTTTTCTGCAATACTTGAATTCAAAATAATTTTATTCAGATGTCTAATTGCAGTTTCAGCTGAGGACGTATGTTTCGATACATTATTTTCAGAAGTATTCTATATCTTCGAAATATTGTTTCCCGTAACAACCTGGGAACATTTTCTCCATGGCGTTTTCTCAACAGGAAAATTAGTGATAAAGCTTGTTAATTATATAAACCATTTTTTTAAAAAAAAAAAAAACGACGCACCAAGAACGAGTTATCTGATAGAGATAAAACTTGGTGGATAGAAAGATTATGTGATGAAATGGAAAAATGATTTAAATTTCAGAAAAAGTGAATGATTTACTTCAGAGTTAAATAGTTACAAAGTTACTAAATCAATATGGTGTTTACCCATCTCTAGCCTGGATGTAAACTGCCGTACGATGTGGTACAGAGTGATAAAGCACCCTTATGGTCTCCTGTGGTATTTCTTGCCAAATTGGCTTCAATTGTTAGGCCAGGTCATCAACATTCCCTGAAAGATGCAGTCCCCTTCCCAACGTATTCAAGACAAGCTTGATTGGAAAGAGATCTGGCTATCTGGCTGGCCAAGGAAGTGTTTGACAAGCTGTAGACAATTCATAGCAACACGTATCGTATGTGGTCTGGCATTATCTTGCTGAAAAATATGGCCAGGGTACTGCAAAAGGAACGGTAGCAAAACAGAATGTCGTCGATATACCACTGTACTATAAGTGTACCTCTAATGATTACCAAAGGGGTCCGGCTGTCAAAAGAAATGGCACCCCAGACCATAACTTCTGGTTGAGGGTCTGTGTGGCGAACAATAGTGAGAACAGGATCGACACGCTGCCATGGACGTCTCCAAACACGCCATCGCTGATCGTCAGGACACAGTTGGAAGCGAGATTCGTTGCTAAATACTATATTTCCCCTGTAAGCATGATTTCAACCTGATAGACCCAATCACCACATTAATCTGGCTTGACAGTTTGCCGGCGTAAGTGGCAGGTGGCGTAGCGGTTGGTACTAGCTTAAATTTTGCTTTATCAGCCGTCTGTAAATGGTCATGGTGGACTGTCTAGTGCGGGTCACATGTCTGATGGTTGATGACGACGAATCAGGTGCTGTGACAGCTGATCTGACAATCAATCTGTCCTCCCGATCTGCTGTGGCCCTAGGTCGACCGCAACCATCACGACGCTGAAATCTGCCCTCATCCACCCATTCTAACCAACATGTTCTATTTGCCGCATTGCTTCGGCCCCTATAATGAGTGGTTTTCCGATTTAACAAACTTCTCTCTTTCAGTCCAATGATATGACCTCTTTCAAAACTCTGATAGTTGCTCGCAATGAGCTCGAATCCTTCGGCGAGGCGTTTTTTCAGTCATTGTAAGGTATCCTAAATCGCAATGCAACAGAAATTTTAACCATTAGATTGAGAATCGCTACATATAGACACTTGCTGAGTGCGCAGTTCCGATGCGCTGTAGATCCCGCTATTCATTCTTTGGACACCAAATTTTAATCTTTTGCATGTTCGGTGCAAATATCTTTGTATACGAAATTTCGTTACAATCGGGCAACTCCTTCTTGGTGCTTCGTTTTTTTGTTATAGAGTGTATATTGGTCTTGGAATCAACTTTAATTAACTACGAGAATCAAAAAATTCAGAACATAGTCATGAAGAAATGATTTTAGTAATTAAAATGAAATTAATAAACTTTTCATACTGAAAGGGTTGATTGTGCTCAAAAATATTTTTAATTAGTTCATTTTAGGATTGGAAAAATTCTTTAAATTAAACCGAAACCAAAACAGGCATAGAAAAAACTTCAAATTTCATTAAAATTAATTTATTATCAGATCTGAAATTTGGTGGCAAGCTTCACAATGACATAAGCCACCAAAAATTCAAAAAATGAAAAAAAAAAAACTAAAATTTTTAAAATTTGTAGGATATTGTGGAGCTTAAAGATATTCTCTCTTAGTAAAAAAACAAAATATAGTATTTCAATATATTCTTTTAATTTTAATATAATATGCAAAAAAGAGTAACATATACTCCTACAATTTCCAGTAATCCATTGTAAGCAGATTTTGATGTAAATTTAATTACACAGTTTTTTACTTGTTCATTGTTTATATCGCCAAAGTCGTCAATCATAATTATATATATCTTATTTTTTATTCATAATCTTATCGTTTCTTGATTATAGTTTTCATATAAGATAAATTAACAAAAACACACTTTTTTATTTTTCTTACGTAACTTGATGCTCCAGCACGGTTTTTAATCAATAATATAATTAATCGCGGTATTTAAAAATGAATAATACTTTATTTTTTTCAATTTCTCTTATTATTTATTTTTCTTTTTTTAAAAAACATCATTGAAATTTTCGGGTGAGCGTTATATTCCGGGTATAAAAACGTGAGCGTTGAAAATTCCACAACTTCGGCAAAACATTTAATTATACATAAGCAAAACTATTGGAATAAATTAATTATGTAAATGTGTAAAATCCGGAAATAATAATAATTGAATTTATACAGAATTTAATTAAATAACATTCGGAATGGAGCCCTTCTTTGTAGATGTCATTTTCCACATTAGAAAAAAAAATTATGAACTAATTTACACTACGAGAAGGATAAAAAAAATCAGGATTGAGAATATATTCAGTAAAATTCGGCGTATAACACGCACTTTTAACAATAAAAAAAGATCGAAATTTAAGGGTGCGCGTTACATGACGGGTATAAAAATTATAGATTCAAAAATAAATAAAAAAGATAATCTTAAAAAAGTGCTTCTCAAACTTTCAATATTTTCGACCGAATTTTCAATCGGAAACTTCCTCGCCCCCCCCCTTACAATAACTATGTATTGAATGCATTAATAATGTACTTTGTGATGCTAATTCTACAATAAGACCTTAATTCTTAGCCGCATAAATTGTCAAAATTTTATATGTGTTTCTATTAAGTAAAAGAGATATTTTAAGTAAGTTACCTTCAAATAATAGGATAAATATGTTACTTTTCCTTTCTCGTTTAAATTGGAATAAACTGCAAAATAATTTTTAATTAAATTAAGTAGTTATTTCCTCAATCATCCATTTCTATAAGTACAAATGTCAATAGAAAAATCGTCTGGGTAACCTATCGGACGTCTACGCAACCGTCTCCTTTCAAAAATTTTGCTCTGTACATCAAGCCCATGGGAGTCACTAGTTAAGTCATTCTTAATTTAGTATTTAGAAATTAATTATCACATACATTGTGAAGTACTGATACATTTATAAGTATATAAGTCGGGTAGACGTATATTTTATTTTTTATTACGTCAGAACTTTTTGTTTTGCTTCCTTTCAGTAAATTAATGATTTTTTTTTTTTAAATCTTTTATTTTCAACTTTTAGATATGCTCTTGCCCCCCACAGTTTGAGAAACACTGTCTTAAAAAATAAGATTTCTGCATACATTAAAATGCTGTTTATTTAAAAGAAATGCCATTCTTTACGAATTTAATGTGTTGTACTTATGGAAGTAGTTTTTTTCTAAATCTTGTGTAAAAATACCTGCAATAAATTACTTTAAAAGATAAGAGCAATACGCACGTGCATTTCAGGTGGATTCGTTAAAAAGAGGGTGCTTGTTATACGGCGAATATATACTTAATCTTTTATCTACCAGATTATTATTTACTGCAGTTTTTTTCATGCAATATTCTTTTTTGGATCACTACATTGAAAATTAAGAGATATACATAAACAAAATACTCAACTTTGGCAAATTTAATGAGTTAGATCTAATTAATTAATAATTAAAGATATTCAACAGTAAAATTAATTACATACACTTAAATAAATAATCAAGTCTTTTTCTAAGGTCTTCATAACCATAAAAAACAATAAGATACTTAAATTTTGACTTTACTTTTTAGGGACAAAAATGATAATCTTCGCAATCCGCTGAAAACGCCGTCATCTGAAAACGCAATTTCTGCTATAAAACTATTCGTCTTCCTCGCTAGAATAATCATCGTAGAGCCCGTGCTGCCATATATCTTGAAAGAGTGGATTTCAAAGAATATTCCTGCTTATTATCGTCAGAATATTCGTAAAAATGTTTATTCTATGTAATTTTAAGGGCAGTCAGTAAAGTAAAAACTTTTTGAAAATCGATTTTGAGTTTTTGATATTTCTAAAATTTCCAAATAAAGACCTTTCCAATAATATAACATTCGAGCCATTATATGAATTAGAAGATTTTAAAATTATTTTTAAAAAATAATCAACTGATTTACCATGGCCATTTTGACAGTTAGAAATGTAAACATTGTAATTTTAAAACTGGGGGAACGTTGCAAAGCCTCGACTTAATTTATTTTTAATACCCAAATTAACTTAAGATAACTCCATAATAACTGCATGTTTAAATGTTAGATTTGCTAAAAACCTTTGGAGGCAATTTTAGATTTTCACGTGGGTTTTAGTAAATGTTACACCTTAAATGTAGTGATTTTTCACTGAGATTTAGGTCTTTTCTTTAGTTTAAATTCATTTTAAATTAGTTAAAATTACTGATTACTAAATCTTCGCGTGTTTAAGTAAAGTGTTAAAAGAAAAAATATTTAGGCAAAAATGCATATAAAAAAAAATCAGAAATGAAATTTCATTTCTGCATAAAGCATAATGAAGATAACATGTGATTCTCAAAGAAAGATAAACATGATAATGCTACATAATATTTTTACAAGGTAAGAGTTTTTATAAAAAAATGTTTTTTAAATGTTTTTTTTTTTGAGTTGTGTAAATTTACTGTATGCATGTACTCTATGTTTCTTAAATGCAATTGTGTATACTGAAGTGACATTTCTGAAATATTCTTAAGCAGGTATCATAACAAAAAAAAAAGACAATTTTCAGTAAATTTATAATAATCACACATATTTGCTCCGCTCTACTAAAAGTTTGTTTTTGAAAAAAATTTCACTTTAGTATATATATAAATGTATAATTAATACATATAGTCAAAATCTTGAGTTTTTATGTTTAATAGTTTCTGAGAAAAAGGTATGAGATGTGATACATCAAATGTGATGTTTCTTGTCTTTCCGAGAAGCTTGTTACACACATAAAAATACATAAATTTCATGTTTAAAAACACATAAACGCTTTTATTTTGGCTTTTTTAGAAATCATTTGTTCAATTTAGAGTAACTTTTGAAGTTTAAAACTTAGAAACTGTCTATAACAACAAAACCAATAATAATTTGCCTAAAGAAAACTTGCGAAATGTATAATCAGGTATTTTTATATACCATTTCAAATTCATACCAGAACCATATTGATACATTTTCACATTATATTTATGATGCTTTATGTTAAAATTTGATATTAGTAATGCATGAAAGCTACAAATTCTTCAAAAATTGATATAGAATTTGAGAAAATTGGAAACTTGCTAGAAAATATCTCGTTAAAAAATTGAAAAATGCTATTCTAGGCAATTTAAGACTTTTTTGTTTACTATTTTATGCAAAATAAATTACAAGGATGCTAATGTTTAATAAAGTTGGACAAATACTTGTTGTAATTCATGATTTTTGTGATGAAGTGCCTTTTTACATTAAAAATGCAATTTTCTCAAAATGATTATTTTCAAACTGCTTGTACCTTTTTCTCAGAATCTAAAGTATGAATGTACATTCAATTTTTACTGCACATAAATAATATGTAACTGTATATAATGAAGCAACTTTTTCGGAGATTTTCCCAAAATATTTTGCTGAAAAGTAGTTATCGTAAAAAAAACGACAATTTTCAAAAATTTTAAAGTGATACTTTTACGATGAATTTTTTGAAAAAAGTAAACAATATATTTGAAACATTTTAACCAGAGTATAAATAAAAAAGCCTAATTTATATACAGACAAAATTTGAAGCTTTTTATTTAAGATTTTCTGAGAAAAAGGGATCTAAAAAGCTCAATTTAACATTGTCGGTAAAGGGGGTACCGACTACTCTTAATGTGAGTGGTACTTATAAGTACTGTCGGTAGATAAAGGATTTATAAAATACAGTTTCAATGTGTAGGCGAGCGTTATGCGTTGGATTTCATGGTAAGTTTCGATCATGCTTTAAAACATAAATTTAAACAAGGGTATTATATTTATCAACACTTATTTTATTTTACATACGAAAAACTATTTCTTGTTTTTAAAATTGAGTTGAGCCCGATATTACAAAAAATTAATAAGGAAAGACAATAAATGATACTAATAGCTTTCCAACTGCATTCTGTTTGTTAAAACAGAAAATTAAAAAGCATCTGAATCCCTTTAAGAGAGACAGTTGACTATGGGACGTAAGCCATTTTTATGGAGACAGTTTTCTAAATTTTTTATGTCACATTTCGGAAAAAATATCACGCTGGATGACATTTTAAACTTTCAGAAAAATAAAAAATTTAAAAACTTTAAAATTAGATAATTATTAAAAAAGAAACACAGGAAAAATAAGAATTCTATTAAAATTTCTCAGAAAACGATGATTAGTTTAAGTATTACTTGTTACTTGACTGACGGCATTTAATAATTTTTGTGATTAAATCCATTCAAATTTATGATTAAAAGCATTAAAAGCTTATTGAAAGCGAAGTGACACCAAATTCTATCAAATATGGAAGATATAAATATGAAGGTTAAATACTTAGAAATTTTTATTTCAGTGGTAGAATATACCAGGTGGTTAGAATTAAAGTTACACTATTCAAAGGCCTGTAGAACATGTTCTGCTTATCTGATTCTGAGGAAACTTGGAATACATACTATATGGATTATGGAGAAAAAGATTTCTGCAATAAAAAAATAGTACAAATATTGAACCCCAGGTGACTTTTATCGAATATTTTTTACGCACTAATCCATAAAACATCTATATAAACTTGCACTCATAGACAGAAAAAATATCGAGCTTTACTGGTAAAACTGTTTTATCTGAACGGCAGCAACCACTTAGCTGCTCTGCGTGAATATCGTTATTTAAAGGGTCTTCAAAAAGGCCCCATATCGATGATTGATTTGAGGAAGATGATCATGAAATTTGAAGACACTGGAAATTTGGTGTGCTGCCCGGAATAGGACGGAAACCGGTTGGGACTGAAATTGTCGAAGAAGTCGCTACTGCTGTGGTTGAAAGCTCCTCCAGTTACATCTATTCTTCAACAAGTGGTTGATAAGTGTCACGTGAGTTGGAGATAATCACGAGGTATTTTTTGATCTTGAGGTTTCAACGTTTGCATCACATGGATCTTATACGGATACCATTTTAAAATGTATCGCAGAATTTTTCGTACTGTCGACCACGGAATCTCCAATACACGTGACACTGATCGACCACTTGCTGAAAAATAGATGAAGCTGGAGGTTCTTTCAATCACAGTAAAAGCGACGTCTTCGACAGTTTCAGTCCCAACCAGTTTCCGTCTTCTTCCGGGCAGCACACC
>BMAV01026964.1:18241-34763 GCA_019973955.1 Trichonephila inaurata madagascariensis
GAAAGAAGTCTCGGGCGGTGTTTAAAAGTTATAAGCCAAGCAAAAGTAAACACTACAATGAGTGTATATTTATTTTGGAACTTTTGACTTGTTAAAAAATTTTTTTCTGGAGAAAACAATTGTAATTGCTCATTTGTTTGCTTCGATGTATGACTTCGTGAGATGCGACAATTCCTTTGTTTATTTGTTATAATAGTTTATTGAAAAATGTTTCTTATTGTATAATATGTGTATATATATATGTTGTTGTATAGTTCCGTATTATGAGGCATCTGGTTCAGGGAAACGCGGCGTAGTCAGGGTACTAACAATAATAATAATGGCGCTGCGGGGCTCATTGGGAGTTTTTTTGGAACCAGATGTGGGGATGAAGATGAAAATTTATTGTGATTTACAAATAATATATAATGAATAAATATTGTAAAACTTATTGGTATTATGTAAACATAAATTGGAAACAGTAATTTAGAGAGTTTTCATTTCAGGGAGACAGACCCTGAAAATTGTAGAAATAGATAACTTCAACACCGAAAAATTGGAGCAAAAACGCCAGCTCCATATGAAGTGATGATACAGATGCAAAGTTTGGGTCTGCGCACCCAGGAAAATTTTTTTTAGAAAATTTAAGTGTATAGTTACTTTAAGAGAATGTATGTAAAAAGTGAGAGTGGGCAAGAATTAAACAGTAATTATTAATGTTGGCCTAGTTAATGGAGTAAAATTTATTTTCACGAGTTTAAATTTAAAATTAAGTTGAATATTAAATTTAATTCTAAGATGAGTAATGAAAATTAAAGTCAAGATAAATATTGGAAATTATAAAAGTTAAAATGAGGATTTAAGATTAAAATTTAAATAAAACTCAGAAAGCGAGGAGATTCAGAAATAAAGATTTAGACACGTAATTTATTAAGGGCATTGAGAACCCTTAAGTAAATCACGTTTTTCTTCTTGGAGGGGGTTGTGACGTCTCTCGCGTCCTTCTTCTAACATAACTCCTAAGTTCTTTGACGGCCACGATTAATGGCAAAACCTTTCCAACCCAATACCAAGAAGACAAACGGATTGAATATGTAAATGAGATATACTTTAAAAGGATAGAAGCTTTGATGAGAGTGGGCGGCAAGTCTAGAGATAACTTAGTGTGGAATCATTCGGATCAAGTGTTAGTCATCCTATAGCTCTGGAAGAAGGATACGTTAAACTTAATTAAATTATAAGAAAGTCTGAATCTTCTCATCTAAAGTTACGTTATAGGTATTAACTCAATCGATGAAGGAAGGTGACTCTACAAAAGGTAATATTTTGTATAGGAAGTTAGATTAGTCAGTTAATTTATTATAATTAAGATAAGTGATCTAGTGGCGCGATCTGACTTGAATATAAGGTTTAATTGGGTGTTAACTCTCACTTTAAGAAAGTTGTTAATTAGAATTAAGTAATTTAAGTTATTCTTAATAAAAGTTGTGTTAAGAATCCAAAATGTCTCATCATTTAGATAATCCCACACNCAGTTAATTTATTATAATTAAGATAAATGATCTAGTTGCGCGATCTGACTTGAATATAAGGTTTAATTGGGTGTTAACTCTCACTTTAAGAAAGTTGTCAATTAGAATTAAGTAATATAAGTTATTCTTAATAAAAGTTGTATTAAGAATCCAATATGTCTCATCATTTAGATAATCCCACACCTCTAGCTTACGCGGATCCCAATAGACATAGTCATCACAGGATGGCTATGTCGCAATGTTATTAACGAATCATAATCCTATAAACTTATCCTTCAAACACTTTATTATTTATTGGTGATTATTTCAGTTACTAATGCATTCTTTATCAGTAAGAAAAAAATTATACTCGAATGTAAAAGAAAGGTTCTCTTTTAACTAGAATATTATACGCTTAAAGCCAACACATATTTCTACAACTCTAATTTAAACAGCTTTTGACGTAAATTTAATCTTTATTCATCCATTATTTATATCTTTAATATCATCTGTCAAATTTGAGACATCTTAAATTTTACTTATAATCCTAACGTTTCTTGCGCGGAAGATAAATAAAAAACGTCGGTTTTATTTTACTTAAGTAATTTGATTCGTCTACACAGTTTTTCATTAATCAAATATAGAGGGGGGATCATGGTATTAAAAAGGTAACGTTTTCTTTGCTTTTTTTTCAAAACGATTATTTCAGTTTGTAGTTTAATACTTTTTAATCTTTTTGTTTATATTTGAGTATTGAACTTTTATATTGCCTGTTACTCAAATTCGAGTAATTATATTTAATTTTATATTTTGTTTATTTATTATATTCCAGTATTTACAAAAATGTTCACACGCTCCTATTTAAATATTGTATACGTTTGCGCGTAAACATGTTTTAAATAATTTAATAAACATGCATATATCTGTGCACTCGTCCGGTATAGTGGCCAGTGACACTGACTGCTGGGCCGTTGGGCTTGGGTTCGAATCCCTGAGAAGGTATTGACCAGGGATACTCAAATTGTGGCACGTGGGCTGCATGCGGCCCACCGAGCCTTTTGAAGTGGCCCGGTAAATGCCCATTGCTTTGAAGAATCCACTTATGTAAGACAGCGTTTCTCAAACTGTGGGGCGCGCCCCCCTTGGAGGGCGTGATAAGTCTAGAAGAGGGGCGCGAGCATATTGAAAAGACGAAAACAAAAGATTATTTAAAAATTTTTCAATTTTCTGAAATTAGACAAACAAAAACGTTTATGATATAATAAACTATAGAATACACATTTACATTGATATAATACACTTATAAATGTAAAGTACTGTACAATGTATATTTTATTATTAAATTAACAATTCTAAGTTAAGAACAAGTTTGATAATTACCAGTGACCCCATGGTCTTGTATGAACATTTATCTTGATAATTTGTACGGTTTATTATTAATTCCTTAACTGCCGATTAATAGTTACCTGATTCGCTCCCCAATGCCACCGTTTACCACATAGATGAGCGTATTTTGATGTTTTTTGAGGGGAGGAGAAAAGGAATAAATAAGCAAATCCTCTGAAATAAATCCTTCGCAAATACTGTCAAGGTCCTTTTATAGCGTTCCAAAGCCCTTGGAATAATTTTATGGATAGTACAGCACAGAAAAGATTATACTTCGGAAAGACGAATATATGCGTCCAGAAAATTAAAGCTTTGGCTGAGCGAGACGTATTTATACCTCGGTGACACATAAGAGGTTAAAGTCGTGTTGTAGCTTTAGTGTCAAAGTACAGTATTATTGAATTCAATACATTGTTATTGTATGGAGGGGGGAGCGATGAAAATGATAATTGAATAGTGGGTCGCGTATATTGAAAGTTTGAGAAGCACTAATTTAAGAACAATATATTAAAAATTTGGTGTCAAGAAATAAAATATATCAATTTTGCTGTCGATGTCGTACGAGTGCGAATTGATGTTTTTTTTATTTATTTGTAACAGTTACGCGGTTAGTGATAACAGACAGCAGTGGAGTAATGAAATTTTTATGGATGGAACTAATTCTTAACTATCTTTCATACCTTGACACCTTTTTTTCAAAATGTGGTTTTTATTAGTAAATATTGTATTACACTCTGTACTTAAAAATTCCTCTTTTTCCGTATATCTTTTTTAAAATTAATATGTAAGACAAAGACAAAATATTATGCGTCTAGATATATGTAGTTAAATTGTGGAGACTTTAATTTGAAGTAAAGAAATGTAAAATGACCGTTTACAGGAGAAGGAAAAAAAATATTTTTCACAAAGATCCAAAGTTTTTAAAATATTCTTTCAATATTTACTCCTATGTTTTAAAGACTCTTCAGGGATGTAATTAGAGTCTTTGATCATTAATTATGATTATAATTATTTCAACTATTATTCATTCTTGTTTTTTTAGGGGGGGGGATTGTGCTGTTTTCGAGAAAAAAGAGCAGGGTTATATTTTTCTTGCTCATATTTTAGTTTGCAACACGATTATATTTATATTCTATTTTAAAAATTATTGGAAATTATAATTAAATATACTTAGTGTAAAAGGTAACGTAACAAATAAAAATTTCTGAATTTATTCAATATTTTAGCTTTGTAATAATTCTTTTTAAAAATTCAAACAGTGGAATAGTGAAAGTTTTATGGGTGGAACTAATTTTTAACTATCTTTCATATCTTGCAAACGAAAAATATCCGAAGAAAATATATCATTTCAAGACGATTGGGAGGTTGATTATTTTGTAGTGAAAAACAAACATGGATAAGTAATTGTTTGATTTGTCACGAAAGTGCTGAATTTAAAACATACAAATATAGATAGGAATCATTAAATGATACCTTTCTTCGAAGATCTCTTTCAAGATGTAATAAATAGGTTTTTTCTTGAAAAATCTTTCTAAGAGCAACTAGACATCTTATGGAGTTTATTATATTATTGATAATCATAGGAAACCGTTTTCTGATGCAGACATTGTGGAGGAGTGTTTCTTAAATGCTTCTGATTCAGTGTTAGAGACAAAAATAAAAAATAATAATTAAAAAAATTAAAACAGGGGTTAAAATATTTTGACCAATTTTGCACATTTTAACCCCCTCCCTCTTATCCTCATGATGTGGCCCGCGTAAAATAGCTGACATATGTATGCGGCCGATCAGAAAAAAAGTTGAGTACCCCTGCTTTTTAGTATTAATTTTTAAAAAACACCTTTCAGTAGTTCTACATTTTTTTGTGAAACAATTTAATGACACTTATTATAATTTAAATTTGAAAGAAAAAGTTGACTTTCTCTCACGAAAGCTACACTCTAGCACAGGAGTTAGCAGCATTCTTGCTATGGTGTGCCAAATCAATCCACCAATATGATTCAGGTTGTCCTCACAGTACGAAATATTTTAAACAATTCATTTCCCACGGCAATGCATTCAAAGTTAAGGAAAAGAAGTAAAAAAAATACAGATTTTCAAATTTATGATATATTAATTTTGAAGCATTTAAATACATTTATCAACGTGAAAATAAACATGCGAATTCCTTCAACATAAATAAAAAAAAACTAAACAATGAAATAAATATTTCTTCAACATCAATAAAAAAAATAAAAAAAGCATAAGTATATCTTCTATATTGTTAAATATTTTATTGTGTGAACATTTTGTCCCTGTACTTCTATATATTTTATTTCTCAATATCAGGGGTATAACTTTTGACTTTATATTTTGTACGATTCCGAATGCTCAGTTGAGTCTGCAAATACTTTTCATGTGAGAAAATATTTGTTCACATAGATTTGTTAAAACAAAAGCTGATAGCCGGGTACAAGTAATTTCCTTTTTAAACAATTAAACCTCTTCAAAAGTGACATCCATCAATTTAAAACAGCTGTCGATTTATCATTAGATAAATCCAAATTTTTTAAATAATTCCCCAAATTTTCCTTTCAATAATTTTGAAAAAAGATGTTAGTTCAATAATCTTCAGTTCAAAATAATCAACTTAACTCAAAAATTGACTAATTTGTATTGAGGTGTATATTGTTAAAGTAAGTACTGTACTGCTTGTGCCAAATTTGGCAAGCCTGTCATAGGTTGCCAATCCCTGCTCTAACAAGATGTAGTTTACAGCTCACCATAAGAATGGCTTATGAAGTATTCGAGTTCTTAAAACAATGAAATGATTTAAATTTTTCTTTATTTAATTTACACAAATAGAAAAAAAGTGCATTTTGGTACCTATGGTGTAAAGCCTTCAATTTGACTTGTTGAAGATGTTTCCAGAAGGAAAATGCTGTCTATATTAAATGTGATGAAACAGTACCATAATTTTCTGTTGCACATTGACCTATGAAATTTCTCCATTTTTATACTTTAGAAAATGTTCTACGACAACGGTTACTTTGAACTGTTCTATTGTACTTAATTAATTACAAGAAACTATTGTTTTGTGATGCTATCGTTATTTGCAAAGAAATAGTAGGGCAAGAAATTATTTATAATCATATCCAATATACTTTCCAAGAAATTATGCTTTTTGATTTAGTTCTTTCTCTCCCGTATTCTTCGTATTACAAAACAAAGTTGTCTTCACATTTTGAGAGAATGTCCTTATAAATAAATATAATTCTTCTGAAACTAATTATTTTAGTTACAATTTATTTAAATTCTTTTAATATTTCTATTACAATTCATTTAATAAGTTATTTAAAAAAAAGAATGGTCATTAATAGATACATGATAAGGGAAGTATTGATTGTTTTCTTACAAAGCCATACAATATTACCTACAAAGTAATATATTTACAGCAAATCTAGTAAATTTATTAAATTCTATCATCTCAATTGCTCAAAATAACGTGAAGTCTTGGGAGAAAAATGTTTTTAATTCATTTTAAACATTAAAAATGATGTGTATAACAGCTCATACTCATGTTCGTTTTTTGAAGTTTGTAAACATATTTACTTTTATTTTTCCATTATGTACTTCTTCCACATGTAGAAAAATATGACTAAAAATTTAAGGGAAACTTCTCGTTCATATTTCGAGAAATTACTGTTTATTATATTAATTCAGTGTGACTTTCGATTGTAATTAAATATACATTTAAAGTGACTGGTCCCATAAATTAATTTTAAATTCCTTTATTTGTACTCCGTGTTTCAGACTTTTAAATATATCTTTAATATAATGAATTATAATGCTAAATCATTTTCCTTTTTCTGTTTTGTAATTTTTTTCTGTTATTGTTTAAATCATAATGTTTATAATCTTGGAAATCGAAAGTTCTTCAATTCAGCAAAAACTTTCATACCGTTCTAATACTATTGCTAGATTCCCAATAATGGTTTTTAATTAAAGTAGTAAATCATAATATTTGAAACAAAGAAACACTATTTTTCAGGTGTATAACAAGTCGATGGATTTTCATGATGCAGAAAATCGACAGCGGCTATGTCGTGTTACTATACGGCAAGCAAAAGATTCCTAGATTGTCGGTTTGGCTTGGGTGCTCACGGTAAAATTAAATCCTAGCACAGGTTCGCATCGTCAGAGCTCAGGTGCTTCCCTCTAGAGAGGAAACATGGCACCAAAATTATCTACGGCGATTGGTATCCGCCTGTATGGTGCCGCACTGTAAAGAGATACTAGTACTCTTATGTACTAGGTCTGCAATGGTAAAACCCTAATCTGCAACACAGTTGAAATAAAAAAAACCATTATTATAAATACGAACACAAAACAGAAAGATATACATATAAAATTTACGTAATTAAATATGTAAATGCAAAGCACATAAAACATGTAAAATATTGACTAAGGAAACATTTAACATAAACGGATAGAAACTAACAAAATATTTTGACTTTAAATTTATTAAACAAACAAACAACGTATAACATGTAATATAACCCATTTTCTATGTAAATTTTATTCTTATGTGAGCACAATACAATACAAACATATAACATTTATTTTTTCTTAAACATGATTCTTAGTTCTTAAAAGAGAATAATACTGTAAATTATATTTTCAAATATTTTATAGTAAAATAAATACAAAAACAAGAACACTACGGTATAACATTCACATCACTATATATACATATATATACTTGTAACATTTAATATATTTTTTAAATAAATTCTTTGATAAATTAATGAAAAATCAATACAAAATAAGAACTAAAATAAACAAAATTATGCAAAGATTGAAAGTAAAAAATATAATTATAAAAATAATCAATGCAAGCAAAAATGAAGTAAATTCAAGAAAAACAATCTAAATGAAAAATATATAAAAAAAATAAAGAAACAAAACTTCTCGAAACAATAAGCAAAAAATAAACTAATCATAAAATAAGTAAGTACAAGAAAATATATATTAAAAACTCAGAATCTCTCTCTCTCTGTATATATAAATATACAATAATGGCGTGACGGAGAATATTAGGGTCCACCTGAAAAGTCAGGTTTGGGCCCAAGCCGGATAAGCGATTCCAAAAGCATAACCTTTGGGCCAGTATAATCCTCTCTCTCCCTGCTATGCGAGGGTGTAAGTAACACCATTGTGTATAGATATAAATACAATATAAGAAAAGAAAAATTCTGTTTAATATTTTTGAGTGTTATTTCGTTTTTACTCTTGTGTTTGTTGTGTACTGGACTGTGGAAGACTTAAGATATTTTCTATTTCATGCTTGGATGCTGTCTGCAAAACTTTCAAATTGTCTCCACAGGAGGACAATCACTTTCTTAAAACTCTCCTTTTTTATATAATACTATTTCAATATTTTTTGTTTTTTTAACAGGTAAAATTTTACTGTGGCTTTTGTTTTTCCTTCTTGATGTTTTCATCTGTTCGACATGACTCGTATATTTTTTGAATGTATCATTCGAAATTTTCTAGTATTAGCAATGAAGCTTATTGCCTAATTCTCTTTTTCATTATTTCCTTAATTTCTATTAATTCTCAGATTCATTTGTTCAAGATATTTTTGGACCAGTTTTCAAATTTTTCTTATGATTCATATTTTTCATATCTTCTTCTGTAATTGATTATCTTCTTTTCAAGTTCAATTTTTCCTTTTTTTTTTGGCAATTTATCACTTTATTATCCGATGTTATTTATATAATCAGAAGAAAAATAGCCATTAAAACCATTAAAAATGTAAATCATGTAGTAAAGAAAAGCCAAATTATTTTAATGACATTTACAATAATTTTGAAAGTAATTTTTATTAAAAGTTCGGAGAAAGAAAGGAATATTTGGAAAAGAGAAAAATGGAAGAATTAAAGCGGAACCGGAACATTAGTTGTGGGGTAGAATTATTATTTTAAAATACAAAATGAAATGCTTTTTAAACTGGTATTGTTAAATGTAAACTATATTTTAAATTAAATTCATTTTTGCATGACAAAGAGAGCTGAACTTTTACAAAAAGAATAGTTTAGAGCTGTGACAAGTGCTTCTTAGACAAATTAATAAGACTTATTTCTATTAGCAAATGCATTGATGTAGTTTATGTTTTTATTTCATGATTAGACTTAGCAAAAAAATAATGAAAAAAAAAGAGATATGGATACATAAGCTTTATTTAAAAATATTTATTACCATCAATAAATAATGTAAGGCAGTGTTTTTTAAGAAATAATTTTTACATCTTTATAAATTTTTAGTTTTATTTGAATTTATAACGTTGTAAATTTATATGATTTTTTCAAAAGTCCATTTTGGGACATCGATTTTATTTCCCACTCATTATATGCTGCTTTGTATATGCCTGAAATTCATTCTATTAGTTATTCTTACTTTTTTATACCAAAATATTAAGCTTAATTTCATTAAAATAGGATTTAAAAGTAATAATAGTTGATACAAATGTGTGAAAGCAAATCAAATTCGGAATGAAGAAGACAAGAAGTAATCAAAAAATATTTTGAACAGAGTATCTTAGACAACGATATTCAATATATAAATTACATTTTGAACTAAAATTGGAATAAAAAAAGCAATCAATACTGAATTTTGAACAATTCTAAGAATTATAGAAAAGCGGATAAGAGTTAATTTGGTTAATAATTCTTAGGTTTTATTGTTAAAAACATACAATAACCTTTTTATATTCATCCTTATAGTTCATTGTATTATTTCCTTAGTATTAATATAAAGACTAGACAATGGTGATGCAGAATCTGAAGCATCATATTTTTAATTTAATAATTACAATAATAACTATTACTTTACATAATTAGTTTAAGTTTTAGGTTAAAAAAATTATTTTAAAAAAAGATTTATGTGATCATTTTTATGAAAAAAAGAATATATATTATTTTGGACTTTTTTCAAACTTTTTTCAAAACCTAATCTTTTGACACCAAATTAATTTTTCTTCCATAATACCTTATTTTAAATTTTCTTTTTTAATATAGGGCTTGAGGCTGTGCAGGAAATTTTATCTATTTTATAAATATTAATCTTAATTTCCGTAAAGACTCCGTAAAAGTTCATAAATTTCAAATTCACTATATAACAAAGAATAAAAGTTAATCTTGTAATAAATGTCAAGTAGATGTATTATAAATGTATAGTTAAAAAATTTTAAAAACATCTTATGAAAAATGGATGTTTACTATAAAGGAAAATCCATAATGAAGTTTTCATTCATTAAAAATTGTATTTATATTCGTATGAATAAGCCCGAAAAAAAATATGGCAAATTTTTTTTTATTAGTCTACTTTATTGAATATCACAGTCTGACTTGAATAATATGATCAAGAAAAAGAGAAAATTAATACAAGAAAGTTGATAAAAGCAATAACAAGAAATATAAAATTTGTAATACATGTTATAGATAAAGAATTTTGTCATATATTGCTATAATACACATTAGTTTCAATGCAAAATTTCTCCCAACATTAAAAATATATATAGTTAACATTAAAACACACACATTTAAAAAATACACAGAAGAAATATAATACTCAAAAGGATAATAAAGGAAATTTGCTTACTTAAAATCATAACCACACATACACCAATAAATGGAAGTGTTCCTACGTAATATAGAAGCTCTTTCACAAATCACTACGGTAATCTAAAAATCATGGGCGTTAACTTGTGCTCAACATTATTAGTCGAGTCTTGGAAATAATGCTAAAGATCCTTTGTGAAGGGGAGGGGGTATTTACGTTAAATATGTTGATGCTTGATGTTCTTCCGTTGACGTGGCTCAGAATAGAGAATAGGGTGCCAAATCATGGATGGTCAACGTAATTTGACCTAGGTTCAAAACTACTAAGTCTTTCGCCAAGCCCTAAAGACGCTTCAAAGTATGACGTTAGTCAATCAATCTATTTTTCACAAATGTTTAGAGTGGTGTTGACGTCGCTATGGGCTATAAGAAAATATATGAATATTTTGGAATGGTCAACTATGTAAATTAGGTAATACAAATCAGATAAGAGTTAGGGAATATATAATGGAGAAATAAGTACACTAAGAACTCTTATTTATTGGTTTTCAATTTGGTCCTAGAGTTTTTGATGTTTATCATAGGCGAGAACTTAAGAGTAGCTAGAAGAAGTAATATAGAATCTAAATTATAGGGAAATACCTGAAATGGGTCAAAGATGGCACGAGTTATTCCTTAAAAATGATAATACACTTTTGAACAAATAACAGTAGATTTAATCATTGGTCAAAAAGTCCAGTTTTTGACTACAGAAGTTCGGGACAGCTTCACTTAATAGATTTTCATGGCAAAATACACTACTGGTCATTAAAATTGTTACACCAGGAAGAAATGCAGACAACAAAAAGATATCTTTTGTACAAGTTTATTATACTAGAGATGCCAAGTGATTAAATTTTCAAGAAATTTGTGTGCATAGATCCTGAAAAATTAGTACCAAAATCAACCACCTCTGACAGTAATAACAGCACTTATACGCTTGGGCATTGAGTCAAACAGAGATTGGATAGCATGCACAAGTACAGATGACCAAGCAGCTTTAACACGATACCACAGCCCATAAATTGTAGTGACTGGCGTATGGTGACGAGCCAGTCTCTCGGCAACCATAGATTAGACATTTTCTATTGGTGAAAGATCTGGTGAACGTACGGGCCAGGGCAACAGTTGAACATTTTCTGTATCAAAGAAAGTCCATTCAATACCCGGCAACATGCGGTCGTGCCTTATCCTGTTTATACGTAGGGTTTCGCATGACTCGAATAAAGGGTAAAACAACGGATCGTAACACAGCAGAAATGTAACGTGTACTGTTCAAAGGGCAGTCAATGCAAACAAGAGGTGACCGAGACGTGTATTCAATATCACTCCATACCATCATGCTAGTTAATGACCCCGTATGACGATAACGAATGCAAGCTGACAATGTGTGTTCAGCACAATGCCACCGAACACGGATGCGACCATCTTGAGGCTGACGTGACGTAGCTGATAGATTCAGTAAGGCAGTGCTTCTCAAAGTTTTAATACTTGCGACCCAATATCCAATCATAATTTTCATCGCTCCCCCCTGCACATAAGTATAATATATTGAATTCAAAAATACTATACTTTGACGCTAAAGCTGCAATACGACTTAAACCTCTTATGTGCCACCGGTGTATATAAATGTCTCACTCCGCTAAGACGCTATTTCTCCAGGACGTATATATACGTCTTTCCGAAGTATGATCTTTTCTCTGTACTGCTATCCATAAAATTATTCCGAAGGCTTTGGAATGCAGTAATAGGACCTTGACAGTGTTTGCGGTGGATTTACCTTATTTCAAAGAGGATTTGATTATTTATTAATTTTCTCTCCACCAATCACCACATGCACTCACCGATGTGTTAATAAAAAGGTGGCATTGGGAAGCGAATCACGTAACTTTTAATCAGCAGTTAAGGGATAAGTTATAAACCGTACAAATTATCAAGATAAGTGTTAATTTTTGTATATAATTTTATTTAGACAAACCCATGGGGTCCCTGGTAAGAATTAAACTTGTTCTTAACTTAGTATCGTTAAATTATTATAAATGTGTCAGTACTGCACAATGTATTTTATAAGTGTTTTATATCAGTATAAATTTTTATCTAATTTTTTATTATGTCAGAATGTATTTCGTTTGCTAACTTTCTGTAAATTAATAATTTGTTTTAAAATAGTCTCTTGTTTTCGACTTTTCAATATGCTAGAGCCCCCCTCCTAGAGTTATCATGCCCCCCTAACAGTTTGAGAAACGCTGCATTAAGGCCATGCGGGTAACATACCTGTCTTCTCGGCTGCTAGCGATAGAGGGCCGTTCAAACCCAGCACGGCGTTCCTTATTACCGTCCTCAACCAATCAAATCCATACTCGACTAACAGTCATTGGATCTCGAACAACGCGAGCAACAATACTCTGATACGATAAACACAATTACGATACGCTCCAATTCGACCTTTATCAATGTCGGAAACGTACTGGTACGCATTTATGCTTCTTAAACGAGGCATCACAACAATTTTTCCACAGGTAACAACATACAAATGCAATTCGTGTATGAGAAAACGGCTGAACAATCTCCTCATTTGAACACTTTGCATTTGTCGCTACCAGCGCCTGCTTTGTATGAATAAGCTGAAAAGCTAATTATTTGCATATCACAGCACATTCTTCCTGTTGTTTAAATTTCACGTCTGTAGCACGTTGCTTTCTTGGTGTAGCAATTTTAATGGTCAGTAGTGTACATTATACGTATATATATACTCACACGCAATCAATATAGGTCGAAGTGCAGTAACTGTACATGTGATTATGTCGGGTTTTGTAATAACTTTCTTTATAAAAAGAATTCATGACAACGTTCCAGATTGTTATAACTTATTCAAAAAAGTTTGTAATTTTCTGATTTAAAACGTATGTACAGGACAACGTCTGTTGGAACCTCAAAGTGGATGATTGGTTAGTGCATCACTCTTCCATACCACAGGTCCGAGATTCAAACCCCTGGCCGGGAAAAGTTGAATCAGCCTTTCATCCCTTCAGTGGGTCGATAAAATGAGTACCAAGCTCGCTTGGAAACTTGGCACTGGTGATTTTCCCGTCAGACTGTTCACCTGACTGGAACATCTCATGCACCTTAAGGCCCATGGTCACGTATACTGAGTTGGACACAGTATGCATTAGCCATCATGAGCTGTCGTGCCACTGAGTTAAGTTATATATATATAATCAGAATTTTTTTTTGACCTTGTGGTGGGACCTCCCCCTCGTGTTGGTTGAGGTGGGGATCTCGCTGATTGTTGAGATTCCCGTGGTATCCAAACGGAGTAGGGATTGAGAAGGCTTTAACCCTTTATCTACCGATGGTACTTATAAGTACCACTCACTTTAAAATTACATAGAATAACCATTTTTACGAATACCTTGATGATACATAGCAGGACTATTCTTTTAAATCCACTGTTTCAAGATATATGGCAGCACGGGTTCTATGCAGAGTATTTTAGTGGGGAAGGGGATTATAGTTTTATAGCAGATTTTGTGTTTTCAGCCGACATTTCGATCGGATTGCGAAGATTGTCATTTTTACACCGAAAAAGTAGTTAATGTAAAAGGTAATTATTTTATTTTCTTATAAGTTAAGGAAGACCTTAGAAAACGATTTGTCTATTTATTTTAAGTGAACAGTGTATATAATTAAGTTTAAAGTTGAATAACTTTGTGGTACTTCAAGTACCGACAGCACATTGGCTGTTGGAGCAAGAACTTAGTTCTTTTCGTCTGTGTGGCTTATTGTTCCTTTTTTTGTATGTGTGTGTTGTGGATTCATCACTATAGTGCAATAGACATGCTTTTTATGGTAATTCTTTAAGCTTAACTTTTTAGCCTTTTTATTGTTTTATTTTAACGCTTTCAAAAAGATTTGATCTTTGAATCTGAGCTTGGTTTTTTTTGCCACACAATTAAATGAAACATCTATTCTTATTTCGAAAATTAACAATATTTTAATTTCTATATGTGTAACTGAGGTTTACCAATAATAAGAGATTTTCAAGGTGCTATTATTATTATTTCCTTTTCTTAGAATGTCTGGAAAAAAGAAATACTGTCTTCAAGAGGCTTTGGATTTATTACGAAACTTACTATCTGAAATCGATGATGTACTAACAAAGGTATTTCAGTTGAAGTCCCAGCAAATTATCTGCTGGAATTTTTGTTAGATTCTTACCATGACGATCAAGAGATTTAACTCAAGGTGCAGTAGATCATCTTAAGAAAATACAGCATTTCTTATCCCAGGCTGCGGTGCTTTAAAAAACATTAAATCGAAACCTTACACAAAATGCATAACATGTAATTAATTTATGTGTAATAATGAAAAAAAACTGTTTCTTTGAGTATCATCAAGTTAAGTTTATTTGTCAAAAAAGTAAATACATTTTAAAAATTTAATAATCTTTAAAAATAAATATTTTGTGCTGTAAGATATTAGTGTTCTCTGATTACTTAGCAGTTTTAAGTGTTAAAACTGCGTTAAAAAGTCATTCGGTATTTTCGTTTTATGAGAATAAATGAGAACTTTCTGGACTGACGCTACTTTAAAGTACCGATTTAATTAATTAGCTCTAACGAATTTAATTTCAAAAGTTGAGTATTTCATTTATGTATATCCCTTAATTTTAAATGCAGAGATTCAAAAAAAAATATTGCATAGAAAACTTTGCAGTAAATCTTAATGCTTTAGATTGTTGCTTATACTATTTGAATTTAAAATGTTAGAGGAATTAATAAAAGTTTTATTGATTCAGAAAGATTCCATTTAATTTACGATCTTTGCATGAACATAGAACATGATCGTTTGTGCACAGACTTTTGGAGGAATACACACAAAGAAAGAGAGAAAAAAAGAAAGAAGAAAGTTTTTTTTTTTGTTTTTTTTTGTGCGAGATATTATGTAAATAGAAATACAGTAAATATTTGTCTTTTAATGAATATAATAATTAAACGATCATTAAATCATTAAGCTACATTTTTACTATCAATTTAAGAGCGAGATGTGACTAGTATTTAAAAAAAAAATATCTTGTTCTGTTGGACACTTATAAAAAAAACTGCCTCGTTTTTATCATGAAAATGTTTTGAATATGCAATATTACAGAATCCAAGAATAGTGCCAACTATGTGAAGTATTCACCCGTGGGTGATACCTCACTCCTAAGTTAACTTCGTCATCTAGAGGTGTGGGATTGAATGAAGAACCAGGCGTTATCTTGATCTTAAAATGCCTTTATTAAGATCTTAACTTAAACACTAACAATGATAATATTTATATTATAACTTAGCGGATCTGAGGTGAGAAAACACACAATACGTATTACCAAATAAGCGTGATCTTAACCACTATATTTAACTTTCCCGTCTATTCCTATTCTCTGTTTATATCACAGTTACTAATAGATACTAGAATGATCCTACCTTAATCTCTTGTTTAATCGCAATCCTCTGGGATCCTCAATATCTTTAGATTATCTCACGTGGAATTCGATCCATCTTGACTTGATCGTTCTGTCATGGATAGCTTCACACTCAACGACGGCTTTCTTCTCTTTTTTCAGTTCACTCGCTTAAACCAGACTAGCATAATCACTTCCCAATAGGTCATCATCTTACGTTAAACTTCTGCTATTTAAAAGGTTTCTGATTTGCATGTTCACGTTCCGCTTCTGGATTTAGTTGGAAAGAATTTTCCTTTTTCGGGCCCAAAGAACCCAAGAGATTTTTTTCGGAAACGCGATGAGCCCGTCACAAGCTGTTGGGAAAGATCGGCTGTTCACACGTGCATCTGTAGATGCCTGCCCTAACAATTGTTGGACTGAGCTCACGATGTGAGGTGGGATTCCATCATGCATGAATGCGGTTTCATGTAGGCAGCCTCGTTGCTGTAAAGTAGGAATTACGTAGGTCTGTAACACCTCATGATACCGTTCCCCGTTAACAGAGCAAGTGCTAAATCAAT
>BMAV01026964.1:36642-75484 GCA_019973955.1 Trichonephila inaurata madagascariensis
CCAAAAATTGTCTTAACACCACTTACATGCTTCCCTTATGTTGGTATTTGAAACGCTATTTCACGCATTATAAATAATTTCAGTTTTTGCATGTATTCAATTTTCGCTTTTAGTTTTAATTTTTCACTTATTCTTTATTATGAAAATGAAATTATAATTTATTTCATTATAATTTAAATGCAAATAAAGTGTCAAAGAAATTATCAAAACCAACAATTCAATTTGCATTGCACACAAAATTGCATTTCCTTTTAGAACAAATTTCAAAATGTACATTAATGTTTGTAATTCACTTGTCTTAAAGTAATGAAAGTTGATGGAGATTTTAGTTCTTCATTTGGGTTACACAAATTTCTTTTTATGAAATATTAATGTATAATTTTAAATGTTTAAATCATCTGTATCGCATTTTTTTGTTCAATCAATCTTCAAGTCAATTTTTAAATAATATATACATATCATTTAATTATGTGAAATAAATCTCTTTTTCAGTAAACAGGAAACATTTAATAAATATTATTATTTCAAAAATTCTTTGCGTTTTATTGTATTAAAAAACGATTTAATTAATCATGATCAAACTCATTCTCACGATTGGAGATGCTCATTTTAATACAACATTTAACAATATGGAAAAAAAGTGTAATGTGAATTACATTAAAACCTGTATGTAAAAACGACTAGCTAAGACAATTATTCTGCATTTAAATACTTTTAGAATTACTTCACCCAAAAGTACTTGTACTTTTTCTTCGAAATCATATTTCTAAAATATTTGTTACGGCTGAAAAGAGCAGCTAACAAATATCTCAAAAAATTGTAATTATCTAATATTCCAAATAATAATAATAATAAAAATAATAATAGCAGTGTTATTGTATCACAAAACTTAAGGTTAGCAGTAGTATTGTCTTATAAAACTTAAGAGTAGCAGTATTTATATTTTATTACACATTTCAATATTCTTTTCAAACAGAAGAATTCCTGTATAAAATAAGAGCAATTTGTCAGCATATATCAGTATAAAAGGCATGAGTTTTCTGCTGAACATTGGACATTTTTTTATTTGAAAAGGTATATGGAAACAGGAAATATATTTCAAACTCTGTGAGGTTAATATATTCCTTACTGTGTAACTATAATTAAGTTTGGCCAAATTTAGGTCAAATTGCATTATTAGTAAAACTAGTCTGCGCTTCCTAATCAATGTACAAATTGATAATTATCTTAGTGAACGCTACCATTATACGAGTATACATTTAACAGCCTAAATATGGTAGAACGGTTTATGGCAATTATATATCCGTGATTCATATTAATTGAACACCTTTTGTGATGTTTAATTTCTAATTCTGTTCTTTATTATTCTATTATATTTCTGAAAGAATTGGAATAAAATGTAAATACATTTAGTTGAGTTTATTTAGGGTCGTGTGACATGTCACAAACGCGTTATTTCTATTACTCAACTTATATATTAAATCGCAGTGAAAACTACAGTTTTCTAAAAAGAGATGGGATAACTGAAAAAAGAGCATCATTCAAAAGAAGACAGTAAACTTGTTTTTAATTAGTCGATAATATAGATCGAATAACAGCACAGAATTCAGCGTTATTAGAAGATAAAATTAAGAATTACAGGACAATTTCGCTTTGAATATTGAAAATTAATGATTATATCCGAAACATCTTTTTGGTTGTCAAAACTACAGTAACGAATTTTCATTGGATGGGCAGGAATATTTCACTGCGTAGCCTGCTCACAATCATATTTCAAAAATTTTATGTTTCATTTCAAGCATAATCTGATACAAAAATTCAACTACAATATTGTTACAATTGGTTTTTTTCAATTCCTACTATTATAATTCACTTTTTCTTCCCTATATATATATATATATATATATATATATATATATATCTTGTTCATATTTTCGATCGTTAATAAAATGCTTTTTTTCCATCCATTCAAGTTCAAATACATTCTTTTAAACTTGCAGGTGATGAGACTTGATGTTAATACGTCTTTTTAAATATTAATTCATTAATTAAATTAAAAAATGAATAAATAATAACAAACAAAGATAAAAGTCCAACAGCATAAATACAAAGGACAATTTGCCATTGTGTCCCTGTAGCACAATGGATTGCGCTTTGGTTTCCTAATCCAAAGGTCGTGGGTTTGAATCCCACCTTGTGGGTGGCCTAATTTCTGAGAATGTGATTTAATTTATATTATACTATTTTATTAGAATAATTAAATTTAATGAATGGATAAATTATAATAAACAAAAAAAATAGTTCAACTCCATATATAGAAAGGAAAATGGAAAATTGCCAGGAAAATCACTTTTCATTTTGTCACTTAATATTGTGATTCTGTCATGTGTATATTTATATTAATTGTAACTATTTAATAAAAGGTTACAAAAAAATAAAATTTTTCTTTGTTGCCTAAGTGGGAATTGACTTAATTTTTTGTATAGTACTTGTGTAACGAGAATAGTAAAAGTTTGACAATAGTACGTAAACTTTTCGAGCACGAGCTGGCAACCAGTCGGCTGGCCAGCTCGTCGAGGAAAGGGATGCCAATATCTGCTCGCGCAAGCTTCTCGTTGTTTTTATACTATTATCTGTTTGATATGATTGCAACTTTGATATATATGAATGATGATGAGTTTGAATTCGAAAACCAAGAATTGGAGCTAACCGGCGTAGAAATTCTTTGATTAGAGTATTACAAGTGGCGCCCAACGAAAAATTATCAAGTCAATTTCTGAACACCTAGTTCATAAAGAAATTTAAAGTAGTTTATGAAATATAGCTGTCGACAACGAAGAAATTTTGGATTGCATTCAAATAATTTCAATTTTGCTTACTGATCCATTTTGACTATTGGACTTTTTATGATGATTCCCGAAAAATCGTTCAGTTTCGTTTTACAAGTTTTTAAGTCTTACAAGTTTTACAAGAGTACAGTTTTACAAGTGGTTTTACACATTTAGTTTTATTTTATGAGACAAATATGGCTTTTCTCTCAAAAGGCAAGAAAATTGACCTTTATAATTTAGCAAGTGAGCTACGAGTCTCTGTGACTCTAGATGATAGAATCATTGAATTGCGTGAAAAAATCACTACGTGTACTTTCTTTAAGGATAATGAGAAGTTTGTGAAAGAGATACTGGATAACATTGTTGAAGAACGGAAATCGCTTGAAGTTGAAGTCATAAAGAAAAGGGAACGTGAGAATAAGTGCCTAGCTGAGCATAGAGCATTTGACCTTGAAAAGCTTAAGATACAGCCTATCATAGCAGATCAAATAAAAAAAAATGTCCACCTGATTACAAGAATCATTTTTTAGACACTTGGGAAAAACTGAATGATCCAGTTGTGTTAGCTGAAAAGCTGGACTCTTACGAAAATGTTAAACCTTCTTCGCAAAAATTAACAAAACTCCCGAAACCACGAGAGCTAAATAATCCCCCGTTTTCTAGAAACACAGGTAATCTAGAGTTAAGAAAATCTCATTCATTTAAAGTTGAAAAGAATGTTTCGGGTAACCACAAGAGTAATTTTGCTAATCCTAGCTACATGCCAGCACGAAACATTAACACTGGTTGTCATCCACCTATTTCATACTATGGCTGTGGTAAATCTGGATTTATAAAATAGAAATGTCCAAAATGTTCACTAAAAAAAGAGAGTGCTTCTGTCAACGTCATACAGATGTTCACTTGTCTTACCTCCCCAGTAGCTCTCTACTTGACATCGAAGTCTATGAGGATTCAGGCACAGTTTGTGCTGATACAGGAGCCAGCCAGTCAGTCGGGGAGAATTAAAATTTAAATTCTTAAAAAACCGTGGGCAAAAATTCTCCGAATTTCATCTTGCTACGTCTCTAGCTCATGGTCAACAATCCACATCCCTTGTTCAAAAGGCTACGGTACCAATCACCATAGATGGACGAACTTTCCAAATTGATTTAATTTTTTTGCCATATGCAAAAGGTAACCGCACTCTTATAGGTGTCGACTTTTTAAGGACATCAGGAATCGTAATGGACATGCGTAACAATTTTTGGTATTTTGTTGACAAACCAAGCTTCAGAATACTTTTTGCAAAAGATGCTCCTTTGCCTGTAGACGACAGTCCTGTCGAAATAAATAGTACTTCTTGCGGCCCACAAATTCGATTCCCAGTGAGGTTCCGTTACAAAGCAACTCTGTCGATGAAACTGAGACCACTGATCTCCACTTGTGAGAATAAGAAGGACAGGCCCTAAATGTAGAAGAAAGAAATGATCTTATGGTCCTGCTTAATGAAAGTAAAGATGTTTTCAGACTAGGTGGAGAATCAACTCCATTCGTCAAACAGATCAAACACAAATTTCATCAACCAGTTTCATCCACACCTAATATACTATCTCCAAATAGGAAAGAACTCGTAAGGAAAGAAATTGATAACCTTTTGGCTAATATACACGAAACAAGTAGAAAAGGATAGAGCATCATTAAGTTATGCGTATTGGTTCTGGTAATGAACCTAGAAATGAAGACGTGAGGTATGATGGAAGGACAAAAAATGATAGATATGGTTACAATAAGCAGTCAAGAGGTAATTCTAATCGCAATAATTCTTATAGAGGAAACCAAAAATTTAACAGATATCCAAAACCCAATGAACAGCGCTCTGACCGGTTTAAAAATAAGGGTCGCTATTCTCCAGAAAGATTTGATGTGGAGGAACATTATATGGAAGAATATTATTTGCCTCAAAATAAGGCTGATTCAGAGGATTAATCTGCTGAAGCCTGTATTGATACTTCTCTAGTTACAGATTTATGTCCTAGACCAAGATCATACATTCCTTCAAATAAAAGGAATAAAAGGGCTAAGTATAACGATTCAAATAGAAAATATGATGGGGAAAAGAAAGGGAATTTCTATCACCATTCTAATTCAGATACCGGAGGGAGAAGGTATGAGCCTAATTCTTATGAAAAGTACCATAATAAAAATCAAAATTATCAAGATGCTAGAAGACAAAATTATGACATTGAAAACTCAAAAGTGACTGTGCACAAATTTCGAATAAATCCTTAAGTGAAGCTTCTGAAAGTATGTCACCAAGTGATAAAGAATGTTTCCAAAATAATCAGACTGAATGTGATGATAAAGATGAATCCAAAAGGCAAGATATCTGTGCTGGAAATTCTTCAAATGGTGCATTTTTTTATCGCCAGAGTGAGAAATGCATATCGCTCTGATACTCATTTTCAAGAAGGGAGGAGAGACTTTTTAAGAGAGGGAGACAAAATATAGAGGTTATCATAATCAATATAATGAGAGACAGCATCCATCGTCTTATAGAGAAAACCATTATCACTATCAGGGAGGTAAATTTGCTCAGGAAAATCATTCTAGAAGGAATTATAACAGAACACCAGCGGAAATTCTTATGGGTATTCACGTGAAGAAAATTTGCATTATTCTAATGATAAAATAGTTTATAATAGGAGAGACGGGCTATGCATTGTGTTAACCCAGAGATCTCCCCCTACCTTTGTAGTAGCCAGTTGTGACAAACCTGACGAACCTTTAGGTGTCTACCATACATCAGCTTTAACACCTTTTCTGAAAGGTACAGAGACCGAGTCTCCTGTAGTAACTCAGAAAAAGAGGAAGGTCACGCAGCCATTGATTCCTAGAGGAACTGCTGGAGAGAATGCCGTAATTTCTGATAGTACATCACCTCACCGTGACGGTCTTCGGCGGTGTACGGGGGGAATCTAACTATCGACTACATTGCCGGAAGATCCAAGTAAGACCATTCTGCCTGTTCCTTATCGAGCACAATGCCTTCGGAACCAGTAGGGGAGTGTAACGAGAACGGTAAAAGATGGACAATAGATCACAAAAGATGGACAAAGATGGACACTCTTTTCGAGCACGAGCTGGCAAACAGTCGGGTTGCCAGCTCAGCGAGGGAAGCGGATGCCAATTTCTGCTCGCGCAAACCTCTCGTTGTTTCTATACTACTAATATACGAGTTTGATATGATTGTAACTGTGATATATTTGAATGTTGGAATTCGAAAACCATGAATTATAAAGACGATTTGAGCTAAATGGCGAAGAAATTATTTGATTACAGTATTACACTAGTTTATATTTAAATTTCCTTTATTCATTGTTGTTTTGCTATTGATATGTAATGCTTTTATATATTAACAGTTATTTGTGTGATTTTTAATATATTATACAAAATGTAAAAATACATACTCCTTTTATTCTCGTCATTGCATTCCCATAGTTGTGAGAAAATATGGGGATTCTTCTGTCCCATTTTTTAATTGTACTTATAGAGAATGGACGCAAAATGACCACTGACCATATGCTTGAGGATTCGATAGTAATTTATTATTTAATTCACATGCTAGACTTCTAATTATCTCTACATTTGAAATATAAATTTGTTACCATAAATGTATTGGTCAAAGCTCTCTAATATAAGATTAACATAAGAATTAATAATTATAAATCTGTAAAATCAAAATATTTGTTATAAAAAGAAATTTTATTTTAATTAATAGATTTAAGACTGTTTAAATAACGTAGTCTTAAAATTGTTGAAATATCCATTATTAAGAATTATTGTTATTATATTAGAAGTTAAATTATTAAAAATACAACGGTGAAAAAATTGCCATATTAAAGGTTTTATTACGATTTATCTAGACAGAACTAATGTAATACATAATGGTAAAAATACAGTACAAATTAATAAATAAAATACTTACGAATATGTTATAATAGCCATATTATATTATACACAATATATGATAACTTATAATAATATATATATATTATACAATATATATTACATTATAAGTTTATCATTTTTCCTAGCTGTAGTTTTACCTCCATATTCTAATATTAGATAAAATTACTTATTTTTTTTTAAATTTATATATAACTCTAGTGTCACTAAAGTTATGGTAGTTTGTAAACTCTTTTTTTAATTTTTATTTCTATTCTTTTCATACTTCTATTAAGTGCTACAATTCAGCCATTTTCATGCTTTGAATTTGCATTTGAATCCAGAATCTGGTAATAACTTATTTATTGTACTCAGAGATTTAGCGCGGGCTCTGCATTTTTGAGTGCACTTTTTAGGTAAGTTACCTTTATCTTGTAATGGATTTAGACATTCTATCTACTATTTTCAATAAGGTTTTTGCTCATTATTATTAACATAAAAGGGGAAGGCTGGCTGTCTACAAAACTTGTTCAACCCCACTTTTATATAAATTATTTTATATATAAGCTGTTCTAAGTCAGCAATGTTTATAATACTGCAGAATCCATTTTTTAAATTTTAATTTCTCATATATTCTTCTTTCAATGTCTGGCTTTCTTACAATCTCAATTTTTTTTCCTTCGGTTTTGATTGAGAAATGTTCAATTTTTATTTATAGAGGATTTAGTCTCTCTCTCTCTCTCTCTCTCTATATATATATATATATATATTAAAAAATTAATATCAAGATAAATAAAAATTTCATGTGTGGCCTAGATAAAAAAAGAAACAGTTGTCAATGAATATACTTTAAACAATGTTTACTTTCATAATAATCATGTAATACATCTTTGAAAGATGATGATAAATTCAAGGTTAATATACTTAATATAAAGGCAAACGTTATGTAATTTATGACAGAATACTATACATTTTGCATTAATTTTATAAAAAAATTTATTTTGACTATAATTTACTAAACATGTCTTTTTCCAGTTATAATAATTATTATTAAAAAAATTTCCAATATAATAAAACAAGATGGATTAATTTTTAATTAAAATAATGGTTTCTTTTTTGAAAATTTTCAGGATTATAAAGGTTTAAGGTATGTGAATAATTTACTAATGGGCATCACCACACACAACTTATAGCTGATGCAGAGTTAAAAATGTTAAAAAAATGTTTTAGCAGAAGGTGATTTAAATCGATTTTACCTAATAGTTATATAATCATGAAACTAATATAAATAGAAAATTAAAAAGTGTATAACAAAATCTGCTGTTTAGTAAGAATTAACTTAGGAAGCTTGTTGAGACTATAAATATAATATATTTTAAAAGGGGTCTTGTGAAATAATATTATAAAATTCATTACTCCGTTACATAGAAAGCTATTAAAGATTAAAGATTTACAGAAAGATTTCTTTATTATTTTTATAGATAAGCTGTCTGATAATTATGCCATTATAATGAAAATATTATTTTAGTGTTATGATCAATATAAATATTTTTAAAGCGATAGTTCATGAGATAAATATTACTTATGTGGTATAAAGGTTAAAAATAGAATTTTGGTTTTCTATGCAAGTAATAGATATACAGTTATACCTGGAATTACAACATTCGACTAGGATTGGACACCAATTTTTCAAAAATTGATTTTCAGAAGAATTTTGTTTTAAGGAACTTAACAGGTTCAAAGAGTCATAACTATTAAACTAATAACGTGTACCCCCTTTGTTTTGAAAAAAATGTTATTTTTATAAAATTTTAGCAAAAATTTCATTATTTAAAAAATCAGCATGGACAATAATACTTTGGATATAATGCAATTTTAATTCCATTGACTTACTTCTTGGTTCATTTGAAGTGTCACAAATAGCAGGAAAAGAAATATTTTAAGAAAAATAAATATTTTTAAGCATTTAAATTTGACGTTATTGCATAAACGTGTTACAAGTTTAAGGTATCCGACTGCGTTCGGAATCGTGATTTTGCAAAAGCGTACAAACGAATATTTTTTTAATACATAGTGTCACTTAGATTAGAATACACGTATAAAATTGTTTTCAGATTATTATTTTAACAAATATTTGTTTCAATGCAGTATTTTGGGAAAAAGAAAAAAAAATTAACATATAGGATTGCTTATTTTCAAAACATTCTCCTTTTATATGAACAATTCTTCAATAATAATAAAATTTTGCCTATAAATAGCTAAGATTTTGGAAAAATTCATATTACTTTCAGTGTTACTACTAATTGAAATAATTATCGGTGTTTTTTGTTAAAATTTCTCCACTCTGATATATTAAAATATGGAAAAATCGATTTGTAAGGTAGCATTTTTCATATAAGAAGAAAGTTTTCAATACATTCATTTTTTGCCAAAATATTGCATTTAAATATTTATTGTAAAATATTCTTAAAACAACTTTATACATGTATTCTAATCTAAGTGAAGCTAAATATTAAATATATATATATATATTCATTCCTACGCTTTTGCAAAGTCAAGATTTCGAATGTAAAAGGATACATTAATTAAATTTTATAGGATTATTTTAGAGATATTCGATTTTTTGTGCACAAATTATCATGACAAATTTATTCTTCTCAAAAAGCTCATTTAAAAATATTTTTATGTGTTAGATAAAGCACAAATATTAGAAAAAATAACATAATATTCTCTAATTTTATTAATTATTTCTTTTTCTTCCTTAATACTCATATTTCATTTTTTTCTAATGGTTCTAGCACCAAAAATACACCTTTTCAACGTAAACAAATACCTTAAGTTTTATAATATATTTTTAACTTTAAATACTATAAAATTCCTACTTAATTCCTAAATGTAACTATAGCTCTTACAATTACGTTTTTACAGTAATTTTTTGTATCACATTAAATGCTTTCAAAAGCTTAGACTTAAACTTAATTATTTCGTTCAAAATTTGAATCGTTGGGGGTGGTTAAGTAACGCAAACGAAATTCTGTTCAGGAGGTGACATTTGAAACTCTCTTCCTTCTGAACAGAGTTCAGTTATTCCCCTATCTTGGTGTCGTAGACCAGGCAGCAACTACTACCTTCTACACGTAAAGTAACGAGAGGGATGACAAAATTAAAAAACAAATTATTCATAATAGACATGAGCAACTTCTTTGCTCAAAATAAAAAGAAACAATTTCATGTAAGCACATAGTGCGTATGAATGAAGGTTGAATGAATGATGACACATAGAAAATGGTACACGTATGATTTTCTTGCGGAATCACAAAAACTGCTGGAAAAAACTACCACCAGAAAAAATGCAGGCCTCACACCGTAGGTAGAGGGAATATCGAACCGTAGCAAATACCCCGGGCATCTCCCGAATTTCGCCTGCTACCTCGCAATCCTCGCAACAAGGCCCTCGTCGGAGTCGACGTAGCTTGCATAAACAAAACTCTTCATATAGCCCCAGAGGAAGAAGTCTAGGCAGGAGAGGTCAGTCGAGCATGCAGGCCAATTTACCGGACCACCCCGTCCAATGTATCGCTCTGGATAAGCTGTATCCAATACACTTCTCACATCTGGGCTGAAATGTGCAGGCGCTCCGTCATGTTGGAACCACATACGAGCCTTTATGTTGGCTGGAACACTTTGCAGTAGAACTTTACATCCTTACATACAATTACCACCATACAGTTAAATCCTTGTGTACTACACTTTGCATGCAAATCGGGTATTTTGCGGGAAGAAATTGCTCATGTCTGTTATGAATAACTTTTTTTATTTAATATTGTCATCCCTCTCTCGCTTATTTTACGTTTAGTGGGTAGTCGCTGCTGCCTATTCTACGACAGATCATCGAAGATCGTGAATAACTGAACTGTGTCCAGGGAAGGAGGTGAGTTCAAATTTCACCTCCTGAACATAGTTGAGTTTGCGCTACTTAATCACCCCCAACGATTCAAATTTTGGGCCCAAAATTTAAGTTTAGGTCTAAACTTTTGAAAGCATTTAATGTGATACAAAAAAAAATACAGTAAAACACAGATGTTCGTTACTCCAAAGTTTAAAGTGCCCTCTTTTGACATTTCTTCAGCCTTATCTTAAAAATTAATTTTTCAAGAAAACACTGACAAAAAGAATAATTTTAGCGAAAACCGCAACCGAATCGACCCATTTTTCTGTTTTTTATAATCATTTGAAATTTCGGACCCTAAACTTTAATGGCACCTATCTCCTTCGGAAGACGTTTTGGACCCTAAGTTTCCTATTTAATATTGTTTGTCTTGATGTGTACTATCACCCCTTAAGGTTTTGACCCACAGTTTAGATACACCGTGTATATATATATATATATCACTATATATGTTTACTTAGTATCTTATTTTATTTTACTGTACTATGTATATATTTATATAAAGAGAGAGAGAGAAAGAGAGATAAATAGATAGATATACATATACACTCATGGACAAAAAAATTAGCGCACCAAGGAGTGTACTGTGTTTTGATTTATCCATATTAATCATAGTACTTTAAATTTTTGAAGATTATTTCTAACCGTATATTTTGTTCCTGATATCTTTTCAGCTTAATAATATATGTAAATAAAGTGGAAAGTTGGCGCTTTAAAACTTTGTTTAATCCTGAAATTATTTTTAAATGTTAAAGTGTGATAATGTGTTAACGTCTATAATAAGTCGTCCTTTTCTGTCTGCGTTGTTGTATTCTTGCTTATTGTCTGAAGTTAGATTTATAATAGTTTTTATATATATATAAAAATAGTGTTATGTATATGTATATATATACTTATGATGTATATATACAGTAATCATTTTTTTTTTCACCTTCTGACCTTGTTCTTGTGTTTGTGAGTAATCTTTAACAAAAGCTACAACCGTGACAGCAACTACTATTATAACAATTATAGAGTGACACGAAATTCTACTATACATTATCTTTTCTTTTTTAAATGAGTTTATTTTAAAATGAAATGCGATGAGTTACAAATCATATTTAAATTAATAATGTCGTAACTATAAATAAAAATAACAACAAGCCGTTTAAATTGATGAAAATAAACTTCCCAAAAACATACTTAAAAATAATTCGATATGAGATTATGGTCAGCAACAGCTAAGTAACGGTACTCCTTTTGCGGATTAAATATTTGACAACAGAAATAGGTTTCGTTTTTACCTGCTTTGAGCTTTTAAAATCCTAATAAAATTTAAAATCCAGGTAAAATTTTTAGCACAGTAAAGCTTGGGCTCATTTTATAAATTTCCCCCAAAATGTCATTACAGATTCGTTTTCGGTTTCGTCCGTTACATACATGTGCCCACAGCTTTTATTGAGTGGTGAGTTCTACCAATATCAATTTATCCAAGTGCTATAAATCAATAAAGCCATGCAGAAACTATGATTCCTGTTGATAGTATGTACCAAGGCAATGTATCGCAGAAATTTTAATTATTACTAAAAATAAACTGGATAAGTACTTTAATTTTGTTTAACATTCTAAAAAATTCTCTCCATGAAAATGAAACACTAAAGACCAAGTGAAACATTTCTCCTAGCATTTCTTGATTTTTTGAAGTTCGTAATTGTAGAGAGTAGCAGAGAGAGTTTGCCTTGAAAACCAGTATTCAACTTCTTGAATGATGGCATTGAATTGTCTCATAATTTTTATTATTAGATCACGCTAAGATTTATTTATTTTTTTTTTTTTGGTTTTTTTTTGAATTTAGGGTATAAGAAAAAGTTGCTTGGGACGGAGGTCGGGAGAATAAAAGAGATGTAACAAAATTTCAAACCTCGTTGCTTTGATTTGTTACCTATTTACATCTTTGGATCGGATGACTTTGATCACTATGCCTTGCCATTTCTTAATCAGAACATCACGTGATTTGCTTAGCAGTGTGCAGAACCATGCATTACTGCTGTGATGTCTCTTCTACATTTAATTTGCTAGGATGGCTTTTAGGCAATCACAAACAGTGGATAACATGACTTTCTCTACATACTTTTGGACGTCTTGTATTTCTAGTAGGGGGAAGGTGGATTAACCGCTGGGTTTTCACTTGCTGTTTGTCTGTATGGTCTCTGAATCATACTGACAAATCCAAGGTTCATCCATAGCTGTTAGGTGACCAAAGCAGACCTTTTTGTTTTACCCCAAAAGATTCAACATCTCCCTTAACAAGTCACGACGTATACGACTCTTAAAAAATTCAGTACTGTAATACCTCGAATTAAGCTACCCCTGACTACGCGATCCCTGAGAAAAGTGATTGGTAATGTGATTGAAGAAGTTGATCTTGCCAGGCAAATACATTTAGATGTGGATGGATAGTGATGACATTCAAGAATTGCTGGATTCGCACAATCAGGAACTGACAATTAAGGAGCTCATAGAAATGCATATGAAAAAGAGCAAAACATTCAAGAATATGAGTGTTCAGACCGAGTTCAATCATAAGATCGATTTATCATTTATTCCCCCCCTCCCCTTCATTGAAACTCAGATGGAATCAGCGCCAGAGCTTAAGGTATCCGACTACGTTCGGAACCACGATTTTAAAAAACGCATAAATGGATAATTACCATGATATTTAGTGTCACTTAGATTAGAATACATGTATAAAATTGTTTTAAGGAAATTTTGACAAAATTTTTTTATTTGAATACAATATTTCGGCAAAAAATTAACTTAGAATAATTTTTTTTCCAAATGATCTCCTTTTGTGAAAAATGCTTCTATTATAATAATATTTTGCCTGTACATAGCTCAGACTTCTTTACAGAGGCTCTACTAGAATTTTTGAAATATATAACTTAGAAGTGGGTTTATCCATATTTTACGACAACAGAGGGGAGCAATTTTAAGAAAAAAACGCCAATAATTATTTAAATTGATGGTAACTCTGAAAATAATGTGAATTTTTCAAAATTTCTAGTTGAGCCTCTGTAGAGAAATCTGAGCTATATAGAGGCAAAATATTATTATAATAGAAGCATTTTTCACAAAAGGAGAACATTTGGAAAAAAGATTATTCTAAGTCAATTTTTTGCCAAAATATTGTATTTAAATAATTTTTTTTGTCAAAATGTTCTTAAAACAATTTTATGCTTGTATTGTAATCTAAGTGACACTAAATATTTTGACAATTATCCATTTATGCGCTTTTTTAAAATCACTGTTCCGAACGTAGTCGGATACCTTAATGAAATTGGTAGTGTGATTGAAGAAGTTGATCTTGCCAGGCAAATACATTTAGATGTGGATAGTGACGACGTTCAAGAACTACTGGATTCTCTCCCACAATTAGGAACTGACAGTTGAGGAGCTCGTAAAAATGCATAGAATTTGAGTCTTCAGACCCAGTTCAATTAGAAGATCGAATGACGGTTAAGAATTTGACAGAAGGCCTCAATTTAATTGAAAAAGGGTTACACAAAAATTTTAGAAAATATAGACTCCAAAGAAAGAGCGTATTTTTTCAACGGAACAAAGGAAAAAAATAATAAACATGCTACGAGAAAATTTTGAGGAAGGAAAAAAAAAAATATTGGAGCCAGTAGACTACTTCGTTAGATTTTAAGAAACCGTCTACATAAAAATAACTTCAGTTTCCTAGTTTCTATTTGCGTTATCTAAGATTTTATTAGACATCTTGTTTTTATAAATTATTATTTTCCTTCGTCTCCTGCAACAAATAAAAATAATTTACATGTATTTACATGCTAAATTATACCCCGACTTACGCGGTTATCACTCTGCCCCATCTTTTGTGTAAGTTCGGGTATTAGTGCAGTTCGGGAACCTAGCGTGTCGACACTTTTGATAAGTGTTGTTCTTTGAGAATAATTTTCTTCACGTTGACTTATCAATATCCTTCATTACCATTTGGAGGGTTGTTTTTCGGTCTAATAAGAAAAGTCCGCCCCTCCTGCTTCAAAGTAGTAATATTGTGATAGTCTTCTACAACTGAGATCGTCAGTGAGAGTCATGCGGGCAGTTTGAAAATTAGTTTTCTATCATTACAATAGTGTCATATGACAGGCTATATTTTTGATAAGCATCCGTAATTTCTGTTTGGGCAATTGTCTAGTAATGTTATCTTTCACAAATAGGGAACTTTACTACGAAACTCTATATTCTATACTGTTCGGATTACTTAAATCAATGGGTTTTCGAAAACAAACATTAATATCTGTAATTTTCAAGATTACGTCTGCACATAAGGATAAGTTAATATCCAAAACAAATTTTATCCACCTATCTAAGTGTTTCTTAATAATAACTCTCATTTTTAGAAATAGCATTTAATTCCTTCCGTTAAAAAAATTTTTTTTTAATGGAAAGAGTGGCTGAAACTCTAATATTACGTTACAAATATTGTAAACGAATAATATAAAAAAATGATTAATCTCTGGCATCAGTTTATACGCTGAATATCTTATATGTGTAATTTCGGAGATTTGAACACGAGCCTTATGGATTCGTAAGCACGTAACATACCACTAGACAAAAGTGATCACTCCTGTCCGGAGGCTGTTACTGGCTTATTTAGACGATGATTGACTGATTTGTATGACGATTGGGCTTGCAGCGTCGAGTGGGTCTGACGACTTTTGGTAGCTTTTCTTGAGGGTAGATGGCACCACGAGTGATTAGAAGGTTTTCGTATTTTTTCAGCCAAGGTCACAAATGTTGGTGATTAGAACCCGCGACCTATGGATTCGTAAGCACCTAACATATCACTAGACAAAAGTGATCACTCCTGTCCGGATACTGTTACTGGCTTATTTAGATACCGCTACATGTAATATGTTGAAAAAATTAAAATAAAAATGTACCTGGATCATTTCGTCAGTAGCTAGGTAATATTTGCTTATTTGTTTAGTTTTCTTTTGTATTTATAAATGAATGAACAAAGTGAAATAAACAGAAAATATTTTCGAGTAAAATGATTTTGCGGAACTTTTAACATATTCTTTTTGGTTTTACATGATTAAAAAACTTTTTTAAAAATATTTATTACTAGTTAAGGCATTTACTTATGCGCTGTGTCTCGACTGGTCGATATTATTCAGCTTATATTTATTTTATAAAAATTAGAACTCAGAAACATATTTTCCTTTTGAAATGTAAATATATTTGACTTTCCTTCAATTAAGAACCTCACTGAATATACAATAAAGTTTCGTACAAAATCTCAATTTATTTAGAATTTCCAGATATTTTTCTATGTATTCAGAAGCTGAAATTTCCTAATAATTATCGTAAAAAGAAGTATCTTTGAGAGTCAAGCATATATGGTCTTTTTATTACGCCTTCTTTTCACAGAAACGTAGAATGGTTGCCTCTGGAACAGTAAACAATGTTTTCAGAACAAACAGTTCTCCATTAATGCAGACACAGGAAGTCTGTATATTGATTTCGAAGACAGCTACTATTGACAAAGAGCGCAGTTTCTGTCAGATAACATTTACTATTCACGAAGGAATTTCTAAATTTGTAACTCTTCTCAACAGGGAGCATTCAAAAATTGAACTCTCGTAGATGTGTTACACTTAACAAGATCAGAGAAATCATATTTTATTTCATTAAATTATTTAACTAATAAAAGGAATGAATTTTACTTTCATTAATTACTATTAAGTTTGTAGTATTATAGCCACACAACTTGTTTTTAATATTTCAGATTTCATTATTTCCATTACACTTCAAAAAGTCAATTTTTTATTATAGAAACAATCTCTGATTTTGATTGATATTTTATGTACATTATGAGAAAGCATATAGCATTATTGCAAAGTAAGAAAAACTGTAATTTGTTATTTTCGCTTTATGTATATATATAAGGGTACTAATTTATTATACCGTCGATCAATTTCGTCAGCAAAAAATGTCGCTTAATGCCATGAAATATGGTCAATAACGGAAATCAATCCGGCTAAAATTCGAATAAAGCAATAATAAGGATGATAGCATTTGGCGATAGTTTTTTGAAGTGGCGATTTCTTTTCGTATGGGGAAATTGGACGACGATACAACACGTAACACTACAACTATAATATACATATTTCTGAATATATTTTTTTAAGTATAATGTTTCTTGGATTTTTTATATCATATGCTCTGCACAAAAAAATAATTTGTCCACACACTTTTACACAAATGTCCTTAGGTTTTTTTTTTTTTTTTTTTTTTAAATTAAGAAATGAGCACAAATATCTACGAGCTGAGTTCAGATTATAATGTTAAGTAACTTTGAAAGTTTCGTTCCTTAATTATGGATGTTCCTCGGACGTAAGTCTCTATCACAAATTTCTTGAGAATAACTACATAATAACATTAAAATGGAAGATGAAACTATAAATTCAAGGTAAAATGCAGTAAAATATTATAAACATTTTTTTATACGAATAATTTCTTAAAAATGCCAAGAATTGATCGTGAAAAAAAAACAAATTTATCGAAGAAAATCGTGTGTTTTTTTTTCAGAACTTTAACAGAATTATTTTCATAAAACATTTTATTTTCTTATTAAATTATAACAAACATGAAGGCTTTCTTGAAAGAAAAAAAAAATGCGATGTTATTTACAAAAGTTAATCTAAAATGCTCGGCGATATACAAAACTTTAAAAACATCTTTTTTTTGTCATTTCCAACAAATCTATTTCAGAATTTTAATTATATAACTCTATCTTTAAAAGAAGTTTTGTTTTCCTGATTTGAAATAAGAATTCTTTTTACCTTTGCATAAAAAATAGAAATTTCAAATTTATTATGGCATCAAAACATCTTTGTGAGAGAACAAGGAAATGAAAATCTTACTTTCTCAGCATTCTCGAGTTATTTGATACATTTTTCAAGAAAAAATATTATGTACTTTTTGCATTTTCTTTATTTTTGTTTGTCCTATCTTCAATTTTAACGAATCTCTATACCATTGATTGGATAAGGAGGAGGGGGCGGAATAAAATTTCTCTTTTCTTGCAGTTCTTTTTCTTAAGAAATTCCTTTATCAAACGATAACTTAATCGTTTTTTTACTTTCGTGATTGTTTTGTTGATATCTTGAGCATAGTATTTAAATTTAAAAATGCTTTTTCCCCATTAGGTGAATTGTTTGAATGAAAGAAGTAAGTTTTAAGATTAAACATAATATAACTAGAAGGTTTTTGTAATTAATAAAAATTATATTTCATACATTCTTACACGTATCACAGGTCAAATGTAATGTTTTTAATGATTATCAAATCCCAAGTGTTACAGAATGTGATAATCATCAAAGCAGTTTCAAACCTGCAACGGGTTGCATTTGTGGTACTTTTACACTAATCTTCTTGGGGAACTATTCTTTGACTGTGACTTTAGTTTAAGAACCGCTTTCCGTAGATATGATTTGATTTCACGCAAATGTAAATGCCATTTAAATCGGACATTAGGGGCTTTCCGAATATTTATCGCACATATTCCGTATATATCGTTCCATCCGCATAAATATTGATGAGACACAACCGCCACCTCTCGCCAAAAATGGCGCCAAAAATGGCATCCTTATGAGTTAAACGTTAGGCCTAACCTGGCAGACAGCAAACACTGCATTTGGCGATAAATTACTTTTAGCAAAATAAATAAATAAAAATAAAATAAATAAATAAATACAATAAAATAAAATAAATAAATAAAAAATCCAAAATGGTGGCCGCCAGACATACGCAATGCCAGTACCAGTATTCGTCTTAGAATCCAACAAGAGTTGTGGAAAAGCAATAGCAGTGGATTTGTACCAAGCTATCGTGGTACGAGAAGGACTTGCATAAGGATACGATCCAAGATGAGTCATTTTGAATGATAGCATAAGATAGGTTAAGAGTTAGGTCTTAAAATAGCTTCCAATGTTAAGCTATAAAGTTGCGAATAATTCATAAAGTGTTAGATCTAAAGTAAACTTATCTATTTTTAAGATCATGTCTGCTTCTTCTCCGAACCCTCTTACACCTGCGACCTCCGGGTCGCGACGAACCTAATTTAAAAATCTTAATAAAGGGCATTTAAATGTTGTTCATGGGCTAAATCGTCTTCTTCCTGGCAGATTGTCTGAAGCCAATTGAGAAAATTCGTGAAGTCCAATATTATACTTCTTTAGCTTAATTCAGGCAAGAAACGCTGAAATGATGTTCCTTGTCTTTATAAAATTTTTGCTGTCACCTTGTAACGGCAAAATAAACTGTTTAAATTTAATACATAAATCTGTTAAACCATTAGTGGGCAGTGGCTAATACGTCTAGCTACATATTAAAATTTTTTTCCTAAATAGGGTGATGGATATTTATTCCATCCACATGAGTTAATTGAAGCTAAAATGCATAAAAATCAATACAGATGACAGGACGATACCTTTTTTTTTGCATTTCATGCCCCCTGATGGATAGTTAAAAACAGTGTTTTTCGGTGTAAATCTACAAATTGTATTTTGATTACTATAAATAAAATTTCTGATCTTTGAAAATAATTTCGACATGTCTTAAGTATACTTTTCTCTCATCTGAATGAATTAAGCAAATTTGCAATTAAAAAATGGTGTTATTTAGGTTTTTGGAACGCTTTTATATGTGGCTAGAGGCTCTATCCACTGCCCACAAAGAACAGAAAAATGACCTAGAAATATTCGCTTTTCTTCACACTTAGAATCATGAGAGAATGTTTTGAGTCGGAAATATAAACAAACTTTGTTTACAATATGTGGTACAAGATTCTCGGGTTTGAAAATCATTCATTACAGCTTTTCTACTCGTAAAAAACGTTTGCATTTTATAAAGTTTCACAGTAATTAGCTCAACAAATTTGTGAAATAACTAATTTAAATTCTCAAAAATATACTTTATTTCTCATCTTTTATACTAAAATTAAATAAAATAGAAAATGTAGATATATACCAATTTCATTTTGTGTATTCTCTAAGTATTCTATATATATTCTTAGTAAGCATTCTATGTTGTACAATTATTCTATTATTATTTAATTACACTTATACTTTGTGTTAATTTGTTATTGAAATAGTTATTACATAAATGTCAATTTTTCATAAAAAGTTTATTGTAATATGATTCATTATTTTTGTCCTGAAAAGTAAGTTAAATGTCCAAAGTGCACAGTGGCTATAACGTCTAGCCACCCTCCAGGAAAAAATAAACCTTTATCAGATATTTTTTCGTGACTAAATAATATTTATAGAGGATGAGAACATTACATTTATCAAGTACTTTATCACAGAAAAGTGTATTTTAGGTTTGTGCCCGTTAAAAGGGTTAAATAGGTAAAATCTGGTTCCCATTTGATTCAATTTTCTTTTAAAGTTAAGGTTACGATCTGGTTTATTGAGAGCTACTATCGCGTAGACCCCCATTTTATTTTTCACTGATGTAGATCCCTTGCTGGTCGGCGTAAATCCATGGGGGTTGATATAGATCTCTTTGGGAATCACTGCTATAAATCAAAATCACTGGGTTTGTGTATCTTGTAGCTATAGGAAATGTGATAATAACTACGAGTGGATAATAACTACGTAGAGCGCGCGCGTGCGAGGGAAACAGTGTATTTTATTCAATAATTAAAATTCCTTAGCGAACTCTTGCCATTTGCCTTTTCTTAAATTTCTCTGTGTTGCAAATAAAATTTCACTAGTTAATCATTCAATTCGTAAGCCTTCTGCTTACATTTTACTTTGCTTTAAATTGTGATGCCTTCTTTTTTCTTGAAAATATGTTTTAAAAAGTATTTTACCAACTTTTTACGATGCTTGCAACATCAATGTATGGAGTCTGATTCAGCCAACTATCCTCTTTTTTGTTAAAATATGCTTCATTTCTTTAGCTTTGTTTATGTTATATTTAACTAGAACTTTGAAGGTAAACTTCTCTGGATCTGTCTCAAAAAACTTTATTAACAATATTTTCTATTTGTTGTTTGTTGATATAAAGTGTCTAAAATAACTTATTGCTTGTCGTTGAGTAATTAACTATTAAGGTTTTTAAGCTCAGAAAAGAAACATTAAAGTAATATTAGTTTCAAAGTTTTAAGAAAAGTAAAAATGATTGTTCATAAAATTTCCGTTTCATAATATTGATTGTTACTTAATTTTCAGAAAAGTTTTACTTGTAATAGTAATTAGATTGGACTTAGAAATTTTTATATATGTTAAATAATTTCATTCCAAATTAGAAAAATAACCCGATTAAAAGGATTCGTAATAATTAAGTCTGATATTTAGCGTACTTTTAAAAACTATTTTGCTTGGGTTTTGATTAAATTAAAAACAGATTAAAAATTAATTATAGAAAAAATATATTTCCATTTAAACTCGAAGTCCATTCTAAAAATTACCAGAATTAATTTCCTGTCACTTTGAATAAGAATATTATTATTATTTTTAAACATATATGTTGCTCTATTAGAAAGTATGTAATTGTACTCCGTAAATTAAATATTCAATAAAGTAAAAATATTGACTGTGGAAAAAAGTAATAACGCTTCGAAAATAAGTTATGTGAACTGTTTCTATTAATTTTAATGTTTATTCTCTAAAAGTTTATTAGAATCTAATTTTTAAAAATGTCGAGATAATTAGCTAAATTTTGAGTCACTTCCGTTTTTTTTTTAAATTTATTTTCCGCAACTATGACATTTCTCAATTTTAATTAAATCTCATTTTCTCAGTATTGTTTAAAGAATATATACATAACTATGCCTTGTTTGGTTCCTATTCAATTAAATGGCATTTCCTCAGGAAATAAAAAAGATGATTTTGCGTATGCACCTTTTTTCCATTATGTACCTAATATAATTAAATATTTCCATAATACATGCATATAATTTTAATTCTATTATAAAAATATTTTCGCCAAGGCCATTTTAACCGTTGTTTTTTTGAAGTTTGGAAAGGTCGATGCAATATGCAAGCATCAAACTTGTTCGGTGTTAAATAAAATTGATATTGCGTTTAATTAAACATTATAAATTGATTGTGTATTAAAAGTTTAGAAACTTTTCTAATTTAATAAGCTTATTTAATGACTTTTACATGTTTAATTCCAAATGATTAAAACCTTTTCGGAATTATATTTTAATTTCAGAAAAAAGAATTTATGCTGAAATGATTTTTATAGATCCAGTAAACACCAGGTATTTCATTTAATTCTGTGACAATTATTTCAAGGTATTCAATATTTAATGTAGCTTAAAAATATGCTACAGTTAGCTATTAGTATATGTGTAATATATAAATGAACTAATGTCAGCTATGAATATATTATTAAGTTATAACAGATTATGAACTCAATTGTTTTTATAACTTACGAATATTGCATCTAAATTTTATTTGGGAAACCAAACATTATAGTTCCTTTCATAGGCCAAGATAGAAATGCTTATATATGTATATATATGACGTGTTTTTGGAGTCAGAAACAGACTTAGTTTTAAAAAATTCTTTATTCTAGAATGAGTACATCTCTTCTGACGCAAGAGGCAGAGAGAAAAAGAACGCCACCGAAAATCTTAAGTGGGTTAAACACTTAAAATACCAATCGCGGCGTTCATTAGTGCTCTTGAAAGTTAATGCTGACATATAGGGCTATTAAATATAACGATCTGGAATTAGACATATTTATTGGCTTGGCCATATGTTCGAAATAAATAAATGGGTGATTAGTTTGATACTTGAAGAGGTGAGGAGAAAAATAAAAGTGAAGTGCTGGATAGGGAATTTAATTTTTAATCTAATTTAATTATCCTTACATATATAGTGTGTGTGTGTGTGTTTGAATTTATCAAATTAACTTGAATACATGAGTAGATGGGCCTCACCAATTGAGCACACTTCACGCATTGTTCGATCTCACAGGATAATTATAATTACACGCAGTTAGTGCATATTAAACTATTGTTGTAATTGATATTTAATTATGATATCTGAATTATAATTTGCAGTAAATAAAATAATTAAGATAATATTGTGTAACTACTTTTCAAAGTTAACATATTACGCGTGCGTGTTCCAATTTTCCACACTTCATGAAATAGTGATACATAGAGAAGACTTTAAAGCAGCGTTTCTCAAATTGTGAGACGTGAACCCCTAGCGAGGCGGGATATTCCCACGTGGGGGGGGGAGCACGAACGTATTGAAAAGTCAAAAATAAAAGATTTAAAATAAGTATTAATTTACTGAAAGGAAGCACAACAAAATACATTCTGATACAATAAAAATTAGGGACACATTTAATCTGATATAATATACTTATGAATTTATCAGTACTGCATAGTGTGTTTAATAATAACCTTATCAATACTACATTAAAAACAAATTGAATAATTACTAGTGCCTCCCATTGGCTTGTCATATACAAAATATATGACTGAACTGAACTGATCCCAGTGACGCAACAGCCCACGAAGGCCACGCTTCAAGGTCTACTTTGCCCATATCAGTTTTCGTGACCTTAGGCGCTGGAGTGCATGCGCAGATGTTTCGGTCGAGTGGTCAGTCTAACTTTCAGGAAGACAGTAAAATAAACTAAGAAAATTAGGAGGCGTTGAGATGGCACTGAGGGGTTGGGCATATTAACCAAATATAGTCTAAAAAAGATTAAAAAAACTCCCTGATTTTGTACTAACAGTGTAAACTTTAATACTTGCTACCTTATGTTGATTGAATGTATTTAAATAATTTCTATCACTTGTACGAAAATTCACATATTTTGGTAATTTGGGAAAGGTATGAAATACTTAAAGATATAACAGTACATTTAGACCTACATAAATTGAATAATTTAGTAAATTTTAATTTCTGTAGTGGTACGTGTAGTCTGTGTCTGTAAGCAGTAAGAAAATGTTTCGTCCACTGCATTTTATGAAATATATTATTCAAGAAATATAATTAAATATGTTAACCAGTGTGGATTAACGTGTGATTCTTTAAAGGCGAAAACTATTTTGAAAGCAATAGTTTATTATGAATTGCTTCGTGTCATCAGAACTCTTGCCTCTCTTTATAACAGGTAAGCTAAAACTTCTAATCCTCTCCTTTAAATAAAGAAGAAATTCAGTAGCGTTTCAATTCAAACAATTGTATATCTACGAATAAAACATATAATATTACACACATTTAAATATATTTGTTGCAATAGCTGTTTAAGATACGCAAGTACAAATAAAAAAAAAGGGGTGGGAGGGGTTTTAGAAAAAAAATTAAAATTTTAAACATATATTCTATTAGTAATTAGTAGAATATTTTAAAACTTTAATTTTTGTTTTCACCATGTATTTTATGTATGCTCTTATTTCTCTAGACTGGAAGGGGGTGGCATTGAAATATTCACTAGAAAAGGGGGCGCCAGTTCAAAAAAGGTTTTGAATCTATGACTTATAGAATTATTCTACTGTCCGGTTATAACTGTGTATATACTTTTAAATTCTGTAAAATTTGCCGTATAACGCGCACTTTTAACACAAAAAGTAAGATCAAAATTTAAGATATCCGACTACCCTAAAAATCATGTTTTTTTAAAAAAAATTGACGAATTTTTTTATGATTTTGTATTATAGGCCATTTTCTTAGCTTATTAAAAATGCCAAGCCATTTATTTTCCATTCACTAGAACAAAAACTACAAGTGTTTTAGTAAAAGCAGATGCCATAACTTTACACAAGATGTCAAACTTTAAAATGCGTTTTACTCGAAATGTGTTTTTTTCGAAAAACTCAAACGGAGACAGCCATTGATCAAAAAGTATTGAAAATAATTTGCTGAAATTTTTGGTGAATCTTTTGTATAACAGTAGAATTGCTTTTTACTTCAGATTTATCAATCACTGTTTTATTTCAAAATTTACAGTCCTTTTTGTGAATATAATCACTGTTTTTTTTAAGCAATTTCATATAGTCACCAAGATAGACAGCTCTAGTTTTTGCAAAAATTAAACTATCCATTATTCTGTAGGTCATTTCAAACATGAATAACGAAGTAGCACATTACAATTAAAAAATTGAAAATTTGCTGAAAAATTTTGTATACAGAGCGGGCCCCGCTTAAGTAATTTTTATTTACATTTTCACCAGTTTTTCCCCTTTTAATAATAATAGGGTTTTTTTCTGTTTTTTTATTTTACGATTTTTCCTTAAAATATACTAAATAAATCTAAAAATCCCCAAAAAATTTCCATATCTCCATTTTTTTTAAAAAATTTGTCGCAAGAAGTCGGATACATTAAGGGAGCGCGTTATACGCCGGGATTAAAAATGATAGCCATAAAATAACAAAAGAGATGAGTATAAAAAAATGTACTTCTACATTTATCGAAATACTGTTTATTTAAAAGAAATGGCTTGCCTTATAAACTAAAAGAGTTGTAGTTCTAGATGTATACCATTTTTGAAAGGTTTGGGATAATACTTTGAATAAATGACTTCAAAACATAAGAGCTATGTATTCTATTATTTCAGATTTCTTCTTAAAAAAAGGGGGTGAGCGTTATACGGTGAATATACCTAAACATTATAAAAAGGAGCTTGAAAGTATGGGTGCGCGTTATACTCCGGATTTTATGGTACTTTCTATTGTGTTGCGTTAATTTACACATATAATTAAATGTTATAGTTGCATGATTATAACATGCAGAGAGAAGATATAATATAAGTTCTATTTTATAAAATGTTGATGTTATATATTTGACGAAGTTTATTTTATACTAAACAAATTAGTTTCAAAGGATATAAGATAGGAATATATGTGTAACTTTTACCCTGATGACGGCGGGAGTCTGCTTCAGCATGGAATCGTGTTAGGAAGCCACATGGGCTTATGCCCTCTCAACAATCTTCCCCATTTGATGGAGATTTGATAGAGCGGAATCAGAGTTTTGGACATCTCTCTGGATGGCCTCCCGTATGTGTATGATGAGATAAATATCATTTAATATAGATGATGGGACAGCAATGTGATGTTTGAAGAGCATTTATCGACCCATTCGGATGCTATTGGGGAGTTAAGACACAGTGTATTGTTTTATTGCATACAATCAAAGGTTGCATATGATCGTCAATAAACTCGCGATAACGTTAGTTTGTTAACCCAGAAGTGGGGTAGACTCACTCCAGGCTCACGAATTCTTTAATTATGGGAAAGCTGTTTATTTGTTATCAATGAGACCTTGTCAGTATCTTCATATATGACAGTCTGCATAAGAGCTAAAATGCATTTGTCACACATCTCTCACTTTTTTGGGAGCAGCAAACAATTTTGAGCGACTACATTCGGAACCGTGATTTTGCAAAAGCGCATAAATGGATAATATTTATGATATTTAGTGTCACTTAGATTAGAAAATTTATATAAAATTGTTTTAAGAATAGAATTACAATAAAAAATTATTTAAGTACAATATTTTGACAAAAAATGAACATAGAATGACTCATTTTCAAAATATTCTCTTTTTGTAAAAAATGCTTCTATTATAATAATATTTTGCCCGTATATAGCTCAGACCTCTGTACGGAGGCTCAACTAGAATTTTTGAAATATATAGCTTAGAAGTGAGTTTATCCATGTTTTACCACAACAGAGGAGAGAAATTTTAAGAAAAAACGCCAATAAATATTTCTTTTGGCGGTAACTCTGAAAATAATGTGAATTTTTCAAAAAATCGTAGTTGAGCCTCTGTACAAAGGTCTGAGCTACATACAGGCAAAACATTATTATAATAGAAGCATTTTTCACAAAAGGAGAACATTTTGACAAAAGGTTATTCTAAGTTCATTTTTTGCCGAAATACAGTATTTAAATATTTTTTTTTTGTCAAAATGTCCTTTATGCATGTATTCTAACATAAGTGACACTAAATATCATGAAAATTATCCGTTCCGAACGTAGACGGATACCTTAATATACTTAGAGTGACTAAGTTTCCCGCGCGACCACTTACGTTTTAAAATATTTTCTTGAAACATACTACATTTTCCCCCTGTGAACGACTAAGTGGTTTTGATTGCTAAGCTGTACGACTCATTATGATTTTTATATATAAATTAACAGAATATAACTTGTAAATTAATATAATTTGAAGAAAGAAATAGGCATATGTACGATCTCTGTTGGATGAAATTGAAACTGGTCAAGTAAAGGAAGAACCTGATGAAATAATAGATATTAATCATAAAATTGCGAAAGTAAATTTGTGAAAAGTGATGAACATGAAACGTTTGAGTTGAAAGAAAGTTTTTCAATGCTACCTAAGAAAACTCATCAAGTAAAATGTGATGCCACAAGTGTACACAAGACCCACTGCTCCACGCCCTGTCAAAAAGACACAAGCAAGAAGAAGTTCAGCATACTATTTGTCGATCTTCGAAGGACAATAAAACTACAATAACTTAAACAAAATATGACAGGTTTGCATGCAAATAACATTCCTGTATTGTTCGCGAACTTTGTCTTTGATCTGTGCCCATTAAAGTCACGCACATTCGAAACAGTATAGATCAGTTTGATTGGAGTTTTTCTAAAATTATCAAAGAAAAATTGAAAAGTCCTTAAAGATAGGTAAGTATACTTTCTCTTAGTTACACTATTCACTGGAATTCGATTTTTATCATGTACAATAAACATAATTATGAAATAAGGATTAGGTTGACACAGTCACCCCGCACGACCAGTAACGTTAATATCGAGTGCACGCTCTCTTCCGGGTTAAAGACGAGGTTCACGTTCTCGAAGTCGTGTTTCAGTCCCCGAAAAAGACATTTAAACAAGAATACCACTAATACTAACATGCCCCTCTGTCGAGTAGGATCCTTCGTTTAATGCTTCCTCGCACTCTGAAATGTGATTTGGGATTGATCAGTCCAGGTCACAATTTCCTGTGTATTCAAAGACATGTGTTGACATTTCCTTTTCCAAGTTAATTTTTAATTGCGTGACTTGGAGTTATCAGAGATATTCTCTTGAGCTGATGACTTTTGTTCTCCATAGGTAGGAAATAGTTCCACATGGTGGGGCTTCAAACCCCTTTTTAACATTAGTCTTAAAGAGCCATAACAATTATTGTACTTTCAAGCTTCTTTCTGTTGCAATGCCAACTGTCAAACAATGGAACTATTCATATGATCGTCTTTGTTCATGATAGTTAGTCTTTGGTAAGTTTGCTCAACCGGAATAGACTTATTATGGTACATCTATGACGCAGAAGTGGTCAACCTTCAGTGATTGTGTTACTTCCAAATTGGAATGACCTGTTTGCCAGACCCCAACAATATGCCTAGAATTAGAGTAAGAGTCTTATTAACACATCACAAAAAAACTGCGTGAGGCAAAAAAGCTAGACCTCATGATTTTGAACCCTGTTCAAGGGGGTTCGGCACTTCCATAGGAGCACATGTTAAATTACGTAAGTTTATGTACCTTTTTCTCAGAAACTTCTAGCTACTAATAAATGAAATTTTCACAGTAGGCTATATGTACTATCAATAAGACTTTAGTGGAGAGTGTTGTCTTTTTGTTAAAAATTAAATTAATTTTGATTTTTTTAAAAAATGCCAAATTTGTTTCCTTAAAATTTAGTTTGAAAATAGATTATTCTAAAACAGTTAACTAGATATATCTTATTCCCTCCATTAAAATGTGTAAACATGTTGAAAGTATGCTCACTGAAATTTGAGGATCTTACATTAGTTAGTTTTTGAGAAAAATGTACATAAAAGGGAAAAATATTGCATTTGAGGAAACAGGCTTTAAATTAAAAATTTATAATTTGTCAATGAGATTGACTTCCTTTTAAAAAATAAATAAAATACTTTTAGTTATCGTATTTCTATATACCATACATCATTTTAAGCAGAAATTTTTGAACTTTTAAAAAAATGTAAAAAAGTCAAAATCGATAATAATTCAAAAATTCTTGTGCCGGATCCCCTCAAGTGAGAAGGACTACACCAAAGGGAGGACATTTGAGATTCGATATATTTAATGTGCATCCGTCCCCATTTCATTGCTGGTCTTCAGCGTTAGTAGGCTCGAACTCATGACACGTCGGCCACGAGTCTGTGACATTGACTTCAAGGTTACCGCGGCCACCGAAATGCCTAGAAACAAATAAGATTAGATCTTTCATCTTTCTTAAAATGTGTTCTATTATTACTAGTCCCCATTACATCACATGTTATGATTTTTTTGACTATTTTCAGTCAGTTGCTGTTTATTTTTTTAAAAAAAAAATATTACGAGTAAACACATTTAGAAACAAATACAAATTGTCCATTAAATATTTTCAGCAAACTGATTTTTTGAAAAATCCCAATTAATGTAATTTGAATGTTTGGAAACACAGTGAAATGTATTTTAATGTGACTCTGTCTGGAATTATAAGCTGTATGGAGGAATCAACCATTATAAGAAATGTTTCAAATCACGGAACTCTCTCTCTATCTTTAGTTCCTTAAATGAGCGCATTATTATTCAATAGTGTTGATGCTAACTTCTAAAAAAAGAACGTTATTTCTGAGCATGCAAATGAGTTAACATTTGTTGTAATGCTGTAACAGGCCACTTACATACATTTAGCTGTTTCATTTATTGTTTTGGATTTTTTTCTATGAAAGAGATATCGAGTTTTGTCTCAAGATTCTTATCCTTAATTTATACTCCACTACCGTTTATTTGTTCTCTAATTGCGTATATTTCCACAATTAAGATATAGTGAAAAAGAGGAGTGTCATTTTTTAGAACTCTCCATAGAAAACTGATTCCCAATGTCACATGATGACAAAACACCCAGGGTAAATTTCGAACACAACGAAATGATGACGTATAAAATAGAGATTGTTTTTAGATTTTTATTTATATCAATATAATTTTAACAAAGCTTTCAGAAAATAGGTATCACTTTAAAGAAATAAATATCTCATTGCCCATTTTTGTAATAAATGTAAAACATTTATGCAAGTAAAATATTTAATATGCAAAAAACACCTCTAAAAGATAACGCAATTCGGTTTTAAACATTCTTTGAACATAATAAATAAATTAAAAATTTTCTTTTTCTTTTACATGAATGATATATAACATGCGTATTTACAAATTGTGTTTTTTTTCTAATGGGATGCATATAAGCAATTGAGGCTTTGCAGACACGGCAAGTCCCCCGAGTGGAAACCATTTCATTGGTGGCACCATCTAATGGCGGCTTGTGCTACCAAATTGTGACGTTTGAATTTTATTCAATTCAAATTCTCGTCGGATGCTAAATGATGCTGTGATTTGTTTTTTTCTAGAATACCAGAGCCAAATTGATACTGAAGGGATCTTTTACATGCCACATAATCATATGGCATGCTGGCCTACGGTTTTCGCATCTTGAAAATCTATCGACTCCAGCTGTGGTCGATCTCGCAACTTAAGGCTAACGAACCTAACAAATTATGTTGTAAAATGTTTTTTTTGTTTTCCTCTTCAACTTTTAAAGATAATTCGTGTATATATATATATAATACCTACTATGAATAACTAAATAAAACTACAATTTATTTTCACGAGAATCCTCATGAACTATTTATATTGTTTTTCATGAGGTACAATAAAGTTGTAAAAAACTGACGGGGCTGGTTGGCGTGGTTGGTTTGTCGCTAGCCTTCAGCACCCAAGGTAGCAGATTCGACCCCGGCCCAAGTCAGTGGATTTTCATGATGCAGAAAATCGACAGCGTTCATGTAATATGATTGCACTGCATGTAGAAGATCCCAAGAGAGCCTGTTTGGTTTGGGTCCTCTCGGCAAAATTAAATCCTTGTATAGGTTCGCATAGTCAGCCACCCACTGGGGAGGAAACTGGGCGTCAAAATTACTTGCGATAATTGGTATCGCCTACATGGTGCCGCGATAAAAATGATATCAGCTCCTGGGAAATGTACAAGTTCTTCAAAGGTTAAAATACCAATGCGCAGCTCCATTAGGAAAAAAAAACATTAAAATTGAGCATATTGAGAGACAAGTTATACTTAATAAGAGAAACTGTAGGTTATCCATGTTTTTTAGATTTTAAAAAATAATTTAATATCAAATATTTAAAAAAAAGGATAAATATTAAATTAAATCTATAAAATGTTCAGTAATTAAAATTTTTTCTCTGATTCAAAAAGTCAATACGTTCTTTTATAAAACAAATGATATCCTAAATCTGATAAAATAATTCATCCAGAAAGAATAAGCTAAATTTAAAACTAATTCCCTCCATTTTAGAGAATTATTCTCCTTATTTTATAATTTAATACTTTTTTATTATTTTCCATTTTAAATGCGTTTCATTCTCAATAAAAAGTACGCGAGGAAACTTTCTTTACAGCTTTTCTTACTATTTTCTTAAAAAAAAGGATATTGATAACTTTTTAAAATACATGATCATTTTCTATTTCAGTTTTTAATTATATTATGATTATGTTTGGAATTCCTTAAATTTTTAAATTGGTTCTTCCCTTTTGATTAAGCTCCCGAGCTAAAAAAGCACTTGAGAAGGAACTTAATTTACTTTGAAGCGTTTGCTATTAATTATAAAAAGTTCCATTAATCCAGTTCCTTACATATCACAAGTACATTTCGGTACTTAGTGATTTCAAAAGTGTTATGTCCAACGGAGTGTGAAGAATGTTTTAAAGCTGAGTTTCAAAAGAAGATTAATGGATTTTTTATACTGTTACTAAAGATATGTTATCATTGATGGTTAGTTAATAAAGAAAAATTTGCCTTATTAAAAATGTATTGATAACTGCATTACAATTACATTCCTAATGTTATATTTGAATTAATGAGATATAGAAAAAAAGTTGTAAGCTTTATAATTAACTACTTAAATACTAGTTTTCCATTTATTTAAGCATTTTTTAAAGAAAATGTGGTTTATGCGACATTTAATTGATTTTTCATACACATAAATGTATATTTTTAGTGATTTCCGCTTCAGAGAAGTTTATACTTTAATTGTAATTCTTCACTAAATACGTCTGAAATCTCCTTCTTTTCCTTTTTGGCAAAGTTTAAAAATAATAAGATAACACATATTGTATTCTTCATTATGTCATACGTAGCAAAACGATTGATATAAAAATAAATATTTACATGTTAAAAGGCAGTCAAAAGTCGATTGGTCTGGCCAATCATCAAATTAGCGAAGAATTTGATTTTTGCGTCAAAGTTGATATAAATAACAAATTTTAAGTAACATTTTAAGAGTTTTTACTGATGGGTCTTTTCTCTACCTGATCAGCCTAATGCTGATGCTGGAGTTTTATGCAAACTTTTCGACTTTTATATCCCTGTGGGCTGTACTACAAGAAACGCCAATGATGGTGAAATTTCTGCAATTCGATTCGGCTTGGAACAACTTTCTTGTTCTCTTGACAAATCCTCAAATATTGTCATTCTTGCTGAATCGCAAGCTGCTCTCCATTCAATAAAATCTTTGGAAAGTCGTCTCTCTTCTGGAGATATATTAAAATGCCAGATCTCTATTAAAAATTTACAACAGTTGGGAAAATCGTTCGCCCTCCAGTGAATCTCTTCTAACTACTGAATTTTAGGAAGTGAAAAGGCTGATTTACTGGCCAAAAAGGGTGCCTCTGTTCAACAGGCCACTTACAACCCGGTTCATTTTTCAACCTTTAAGATATCCGACTATTTTCGGAACCGTGATTTTACAAAAGCGTATAAATGGATAATATATTTAGTGTCACTTAGATAAGAAAATATATAAAAAATTGTTTTGAGAATATTATTACAATAAAAAATTATTTAAGTACAATATTTTAATAAAAAATGAACACAGAATGAACAATTTTCAAAATATTCTCCTTTTATGAAAAATGCTTCTATTATAATAATATTTTGCCTGTATATAGCTCAGACCTCGGTACAAAGGCTCAACTAGAATTTTTGAAATATATTACTTAGAAGTGGGTTTATAAAAGGAGAACGTTTTGAAAAATGGTTACTCTACGTTAATTTTTTGCCAAAATATTGTATTCAAATAATTTTCTTTGTCATAATGTTCTTAAAACCATTTTATGCGTGCCTTCTAATCTAAGTGACACTAAATTTCATGAAAGTTATCCATTTATGCGCTTTTTTAAAATCACGGTTCCGAACGTAGTCGGATATCTTAAACGAGTTTTTAATAGAAAAATCTACACTAATTTCCGCATACACCTAAAGGAAAGCATTTTTAACAAAAAAGTGGAAGGATCTTGACCAAGATAGCATCCCGACTGGTCAAGCGATATGTCTGAGGCTCAGTTCTGAGTTTTCACAGATCATGGCTGTCTTTCCGCCTACTTACAAGCTGGTTTCTGATCCATACTACTTTATCTGTCGATGACAGCGGTAGCCTAGTTATCAAGGTAACGAACTCGTGGCCATCGAGTCATGAGTTCGAGCCCCGTACCGCTGAAGACCACCGTGTAGAAGAGCGATGCGTTAAATTTGTTGAAGCTGAAACGTCCTCCTGCTGGTGTGGTAGTTAGGAGTGTGAGAGAGTTCCAGCTTAAGTATCATCTTTCTTGCTTGACCATGGTTCAAAATTACTGTCCGTCGCCATAAAACCCTCGAGTAGCTGAATAGCGCGACGCTCAAGGATTTTTTCGAGGGTCTTTGTGAAGGATTTTGTCAATTTCAATTTGTCATGGGTGGTTACCACATCCTCCATTGCAGTGCTCTCCACGGAATTACCGATATTGGGAAGCAAGATGTCGATCGAAGAAATGACTAAGTTATGTTAATGTTCTTGTTCTTTTGTAATTGCTATTTTATAGTCAAACACTCTTCCATTTGAAATTTAAAAAAAAATAACATTTTATTTCTTAAATTCCAATATTTTTACAAATAAAATTTAAATTTTAAATAATATATTCAACAATTGCTTTATTTTGAGGACCAAAATTATTCCCGCTGGCCAGCGTTTTTGAATAAACCGGCATATTGTTCCTTTTAACCCATTATTTGATGACATGATCCCGTAACTATGGAAATTCTCCACTGAGCGTTTTCTTCCTTAAAAAACAATTTTGAAATTTTAATCACTTTTTTTTACAAAAGATAGTAACATAAGATAAATTATAAAGATAATTGTGCTATAATATGCGTGGTTAGCGTTCCCCCACTCCGTTATTGATAGTCAGTCATCTTTGGTAATGCTTTTAAATTTGGCGTTATTGATCGACAAGTGTGTATGTAAATACCGAACATATATAAGCAAATGAAAAACATTTTACTCGAAACAATTCTTTCAAAATCATTATATTTTTTTATTCGGTCTGTTTTCTAGTCAAATATAAATTTATTTATTCTGGAACATAGTTTGAATAGTATATTGAAACATATTATATATTTTGACGTGTAACAGCTATCGATAATTTTATAAACTATAATTTTAATTTTTAAGTATATTCTTCGTATAGCACTAAGTCCTTTCCTTACAAAGAAACCTTAAATGTATGCGTGTGATGCCCTTATGTTCTGAAGAGATTTAAATTTAATGTAATTAATAAATCATTAAAAGTATAGTATATTTAACAATTAAGGATTATTTATATTACATCAGAGTAATAGAGAGAGGTATGAGACGAAGATTAAACAGAATTCAATTATGTACCTGGAGAAGTAACGGGAGATGAATACGATGAACTTTTCATGTTATCCGTAAGTAAGTAAGTTCATGAGGTGTGTCATTTCTTATAAATAAACAAGTATTCTGTTTTATATTAAAATCTGATTTTAATGCTAATATTTTCTTTATTTTTAAATCTATCATTCTTATGACCCCCGACATAGAACATGCACCTGTAAATCTTAATCTTGTTTTTTGTATTAAAGTAGCGCGTAACACGCTGGGAGAGAGTGAGAGAGAGTTATATTTAAATGACTCTACAAGCTGCACGAGGTCTATTTGTGTCAGACCTCGTAATTTTGAATCATGGTCAAGTAACGAGAAAGACACCTCAGCTGGCACCCCCTCTTTTAACTTCCACACTTCACTTACGGGGGGACGTTTGAGATTCGACATATTTAACGTGCATCAGTCCGCTCCTCACGGTTTGTCTTCAGCTGTACTAGGTTCAAACCCATGACATGCCAGTCACAAGTCTGTGCCCTTGACCATTAGGCTACCGCGGATTTTTAAGCTGGAATATTAAGTAGGAATATTAGTAAAATTAATTTGAAGTTTTAACATGAATGATAGTATTTAGTTCATCTGTTAAGAAAAATATTATGATGCGTATCTCTGTTTACTGTAAATATGTTTTTAAGATAGTTTTATTAAAGAGAAAGAGATAAGACAATAATTCAAATCACTTCAGAAATTAATCATGTTCCACCATTAAAACAAAATGTGACTTTATTTGAGTAAAAACCCCATCACATTTATCTTTCAAATTTTATTTTTGTACATTCCAATTTTTTTTAATGATCGTGTACAAAATATTTTCCACATTTTGTTTACCACAATGGATTACTAAGAATAAAACCGATTTTCATAAGAGAAAAAACTATAAGTATGTTTGTAGAATTCTTATCCTCTTCAGACTTGACAAATTTTAAATGAGGAAAAACAATTTCTGATGGTTTGATTTTTCCAATAGTATAGTCAGAAGTACAAAAATGCTACGGAGAAATTTAGTTCTTATAAGCAGTTTTGTGTTATGCTGAATGATACCCTTCTGGGCACCTCAGTTTTTAACTCCAACAATATAAAAAAATCCGGTTTCTTTTCAAATCACATTTATCTGAATAAAAAAAATCTTCTTTAAAAATGGAAAAGCTTAATAATCATGTTTAAAAACGTTATTTTCAAAAGATTAATTCTTTTATACGCAAAGGTACAAAAAAGAATTGCATTTTGAACAACAAACCCAAGTTCTATATTTGTATCCTTCATATCTACATTTTGATACTAATTTGTCTGTCATAAATTAAGGGAAATGTCCGATTCTATAATATCCAACATCGGAAAAAATTTGTGTGGTCCAGCTTTTACATCAAAAATATTCATTACAATATCTCTGTAGTATCACTTATACCCTTTTAAAAATCATTTTCAACAAATACATCAACCGCATCAGGCAAAACTACAGGTTTATAATTTCCTTCCATTGAAGCATAAGAAATACAATCACTTTGATTTATAATTTCCTCTATTTCTTTCCAAGTTGAATGTTCTAAATCAGAATATTACAATAAGTTTTTTAAATTATATTTGTATAAATTAAAACTCACAAAATGAAGAATTTTTTTTATTTATATCCCGCTATAAATAAAACAAAACAATTTCAAATTAGCCCGAAATGTGACAAGATAAAAGGAAATTACTTTGTAAATTTTATGTATTTCTTAATTTTTCTTAATTTGTTAACTAGATAATAAAATCATGATATATATATATATATAGGTAAGGATAATTAAATTAGATTAAAAATTAAATTCCCTATCTAGTAATTCAGTTTTATATTACCTCCTCACCTCTTCAAGTATCAAACTAATTACCCATTTATTTCTTCCGAACATATGGCCTAGCCAATAAACATGTCTAATTCCAGATAGTTATATTTAATAGCCCTATATGTCAGCATGCACTTTCAAGAGCACTCATGGACTCCGCGATCGGTGTTTTAAGTGTTTAACCCACTTAAGATTATTCGGTGGCGTTTTTTCTCTCTCTGCCTCTTGCGTCAGATAATGTGTAACTTTTGATCAGATAAAGACCTTGTTAAAAACTAAGTCTGTTTCTGACTAGAAAATCATGTCATATATATATATATATTCTTACCTAAAATTAAGCGTATAACTGTAAGTCAACAAAATGGTCCGGCACCGGTATAAAAAATAACCATACACTCAGATTTTGTTCGAATATCATTTGCATCTTTAACCGAATAACAACCGGAGGTGCACATATTTGCACTTCAATAGTTACTTCTAATTAGAATACTACAATTGTAAAAAATATGCTAATTATAAAATCTATCAGCTTTTGTGAAAGTCATCTACAACAACTAAAAAAAATATAAAACCCGAAAGTTTTAATTATATATTAAAAAATAGCTAGGTTTTTCGGCTTCTTGTCGAGTCGGCCATTGCTATATTGTGTGTTGAAAATCTCCAGTCTGATGTTAAAACTGAAAAGCATGAAAGCATACAAAAGATAACTTCCGATCTCAGTTGATTGTTTCCATCCGTTTACAGTATACGAAGTTAAGACCACAGGCACACATATGTTTATCTTTGGTTTGACTAGGTTATAACATACAACATAGTAATGAAATCAGTGTATTATAATCAGACATAGTTTAATTAATACTGGGAAATGTGTTTTACCTAAAAATGTGCTTCTAGTTTGAGTCTTGCTGTTTTACATAATGCAAGTTACATGAATTAGAGTTCGTAATTAATCATATAACGAAAATTAGGAAATTCAGTTTATATTTCATAATGTTCAATACTAGAATTTTCTGAAAATGAAATGTCCTTTCATGAAATAAGCTCAAATAATGCCAGAACAGTGTTAAGATATAAAGCACACTATAACGCATCCGAAAGCTGAAAAATGTATATGGCTTCGTAAATAAATTCGATATTTCAAGGTTTCAAGCATGAATTATTCACAAAGAAATGGCAAATATTGATGAAAAATATATTCATCGTATTAAGAGGATTAATTTAAAAGTACAAAGACGCAACTGCGGATAGAATTTTATTTCAGGTAATGCACAGAATGTATTACTGCTATCTTTTAAAAGAGGAAACATTTTTAAAATATTTGAATTTATATTAATATTGAAAATATTTTGTCTGGATAAGCCTATTATAAAGACAATTTTGAATATCGGCTTTGAGCTTTATAATTTCAACTTACGTGTATGGTAGGATGAAAATGCCGCTGTTTAAGCTAATATCTAAACTTCCGTATCACATGTACATATTTCCTGTTTGAAGTCTTTCAAGCTTCACTTAATTTAAAAGATAAAGAAATGTATATATATTATAAAGTAATATATTTTTTAATGCAATACATGTGTAGATAGAGAGAGACAAAGTTATCCATAATTCCTTCTAAGGTTTCGGTGCATTCTATTAAAAAAAACTAAGACGTATACAGCGAAAAGGAAAAACATAAAAGAATTCAGAAAACATTCATTAATCTATTTAACATCAGTATGAATCTTTGATCATACGACATACATGTGATAGTCCAGTTTCTGTCACACTCCTTTCTTATCAATGCACTACTGATGTTATTGACAACTCATGTTATTCATGTTCTCAGTTATTTTACATCACGTGACATAGGGGATACGGAAATTTGGGTCTTAAGTAAAAGAGCAAATTCTCGGATGATACTGATAACAGGGAAAGGATAACACGTGTTATCAATAACGTTCATAGTATCATGTTCAGTGTGGCAGGAATTAGATTATATCGAATTGATATAACCAATGTGACCAAGGATTTTACATATAGAACATCTGTTGTTGTTGTTTGTTGTTTCTAATGCCACCTGATCGGCAAAGGCCAGATCGAGACCCACAAAATTCATCATGGTAAAGGGCTAAGTGACGCCTGTCGTTAGCCGTAGCTTTGAGCACCATGCAAGTGACTGTACGATTAGGCTCGATTCCACCCCAATTTAGAGGGAGAACACTCTGGGGGTGGTCAGAGGCCTCCCACCTCTCTTCCTCTTCTACCAACCTCACGAGAGGACTTGCAACTCGACGGCTATTTAGAGTACCCCCATGCCACGCAGGCAATATACATTTACAAACGTCCATGTCTTCTCTGGGATTTGAACTTAGTCTCTACGGCACAGCAGTCAGCGTCGTTAACCACTGTACCGGATGGGCTACTAGAACATCTGTAAAATATAATTAATAAAATTTGAATTGTTTCTGTATTCTTTCGTATGCTCATTTTCTGCAGCATTCGTCTTAGTTGTTTTACTACAGC
>BMAV01026965.1:0-44524 GCA_019973955.1 Trichonephila inaurata madagascariensis
AACAATTTTATACATGATTCTATTCTAAGTGACACTAAATATCATGAAAAATACTTTTTGGTTTTTTTAAAATCTTTTCCCGAAGGTGGATACCTTAAAAAATTTTCCCCATACATAGTAATTTGATGTCATAACCAGCAATTTTATTCTAGAAGCTTAAAACTCTTGGGATTTTTTTTAAAAACATAAAATTTATTTTATTATTAATAATTTTCATATTTATTAAAGTAATCTGTGGCCTGCTGAAAATTTGCATTCAGATCATAATATTTTGTACCAAATTTATTATTTACCCCTCTACTAATTTGAATGTTAAGAATATCAACGGGCCATTTTTTTTCGTGTTATTTTTTTATTTTATTACATTGTTTAAAACGATATTATAGATTACAAACTAGGAAACTTGTAAACGAACATAAAAAAAGAAAGACAAGGGGTATTTTTGAGGATAAAAGTTCGGGGACATACTGAACATTCCCTAGTTGTGTGTCGGACTTATATTTATAATAACAATTCAGAAATCATGATAAGTGTTTTATTTTATTTCTTTGGGAGATAAATTATTTTATATTATTAATATTGAATTGAGCATTTTTTTAGTAAAATTCATGTTAAATAAATATTTTTGAACTTTAAAAATTTTACGGAAATTTTTTATCCCCCGATGTATAAATATTTTCTCGTGGTTAAATTTATTTATCTCACATAAAAACAATAGTAAAAGAGTAAATTTTTTTTCAGTATTATGGTTAAATTTTGGGGCTAAGGCGAAATTTTTTAGTTTAACAACTACCCAAGTTAAAAGATTCGGGTTCCCAAATAGTTGGAAACGTTTTTTAAAATAAAACGAATTTTTTTTTAATATTTGAGTCAGTATAAAATTTTTTAAAAATATTATTACAAAAAAGTTATTTAAGGTATCCGACTAAAATCGGAACCGTGATTTTCCCAAAAAGGATATTTATTCACTTGATTATAATAATGTATAAACCTTTTTTTAAAATGTTTCCTTTTAAAAAAAGCTTCTAAAATAATAATATTTTTTGTGGTGTGTGTGTGTGTGTGCTTATATAAACCAAAGACCTCGAGAGAGTCTGAGCTATTTTTTTTTGTTGAAAAATTCACATTATTTTCGAGTTGCAACCCTTTAATTATCGGGGTTTTTTCTTTTTCCCTCTGTTGTCGTAAAACATGGATAAACCCATTTAAGTTACATATTTCAAAAATAGTTGAGCCCGAAGAGGGCTGCTATATACAGGCAAAAAAATTTTAAAAAGAAGCATTTTTCCAAAAAAAGAATATTTTGAAAAAAGGGGATTCTATGTTCATTTTTGTCAATATATTGTAGTTAAATAATTTTTTTTTAATACTATTCTTAAAAAAAAATTTTATATACATTTTCTAATCAAGGGCACAAATATTAAATATTATCCATTTATAAGCTTTTAAATCCCGTTGAACGTATGGATACCTTTAAAACGATATATTTTTAAAAAAAAAAAAAAGAATTATTTATTTTAAAAAATTTTATTTATGAAAAATGCATCTATAATTATAATATTTTTCCCATGTATAACTCAGACCTCTGTACAGGCCTGAACTATGATTTTTTAAATATATAACTTAGAAGTGGTTTTTCCAAATTTTTTTTCCCCCAAAATGAAAAAAATTTTGGAAAAAAAGGGTTTTTGTTTTAATTGGTAGTAACTCTGAAAAATTGGGAAGTCAAACATCAAAAGACAAAATATTATTAGTATGAAGCATTTTTCATAAAAGGAGAATGTTTTGAAAATAAATAGTTCTATGTTTATGTTTTTGCCGAAATATCGCTTTTTAAATAATTTTTATTGCAATAATATTCTTTAAAAAAAATTTTATACGTCTTTTAACCCTAAGTGACCCCAAATTTTAAAAAAATTTTCCTTTTTTAAAATTTTAAAAAATCCGGTTCCCGGAAAAAAGATACCTTAACAAAAATTATATTATAAATACGTGGGTAAAAATTGGGGGGTGCGTTTCTATTACTTGGGATCAAACCAACCCACAACTGAGAACAGAATATACAAAGATTGATAGACCATGTACAAAACTATAAAAAAAAAACATGTCTATAAAAAAAAAAGGTGTTTTTGTGGTTGTTTTTAAAAAATTTTTCATCACCACATCCATTTTTAAAAAAATGGGTTGTAAAAAGTGGGAATTTAATCCGGAAATTTCGGGGTTTGTTTTTTAAAAAGGGCAAAAATGGAAAATTTTTTCCATTATTTAGTGTCCCCTTAAAATTAAAGGAATACTTTAAAAATTTTTTTAAGGACTTTTTGAAAAATTTTTTTATTTAAATACAATATTTGGGAAAAAATTAACTTAGAATAACCTTTTTGAAAAAATTTTTTCCCCTTTTTAAAAAAAATACTTCTAAAAAAATAATAATATTGTTTTTTTTATAAAAAACTAGACTCTCCAGAGAAAAAGTCGGAACTAGGTTTTTTAAAAAAATTTCCCACATTTTTTCCCAGAGTTGCATCCCATTGGAAATAATTATCGGCGTTTTTTCTTAAAATTTCTCCCCTCTGTTGTTTAAAAAACATGGATAAACCCTCTTCAAAGTTTTTGTATTTAAAAAAATTCTAGTTGAGTGTCTGCACAGGGGGTCTGAGCTATAAAATATTTTATAATAGAAGCATTTTTCAAAAAGGAGAATTTTTTTAAAAAATGAGTCACTATGTTCTTTTTTTTCCCAAAAAAAATTTTTCAAAAAATTTTTTTATTTAATAAATATTCTTAAAACACTTTTATATACTTTTTTCTAATCAAAGGGGACACTAAATATCATAAATTTATCCATTTTATTTATTTAAAAATCAGGGTTTCCCAAAACAATAATGGATACCTTAACTGAAGAGAAGTGCCGGGGAATGAATTTTGAAAAAAAAAATAAATAAATAAATAAATAAAAAAAATTAAATAAAAGAAAGTGTAGAATAAAAAATTTAAAAAAAGATTGGGGTTAAAAAATTTTCTGAAGTTGTATTTTTTTTTTTAAAATTAATTTTTTTTCCTCACTTTTTTAAAAACTTTCAGTTGAACTAAAATTTTTATAGACAAATTGTTTTAGATGACAATACGATATTTTTAATGATAATTAATAAAATTAATTACTATTTTTTGTTTGTCATATGTGCATACATATTTACAGTAGCGCACACGGGAAATTTTTTAAAAGAGGGGGGGGGCCCGGGGTCGAAAATTTAACCATTTTTTTTATCATGCCCCTTTTGATTTTGCCGATTTTCGGGAAAAAAACACAGTAAAATATTTTATTGAATAAATAATTAGCTTTAAATTAAAAAAATTTTAATCATTTAAAAAATCCAAAAATATAATTTTACGTACTATATACTTTAAAATTATAATCAATGGGAAAAAAAAATCGGGTTGGGGGGGTCAGGACCTCCGGGAAATTTCCCTTTTGCGCCACTGCATTTTTATAAAATTTTGGGAAATTTAATAAAAAGAGTGAAATAAAAAAAATTTTTTTGTTTTTTATTTCTTTTTTTTGTCGGGTTTTGGTTGGGGGAGAGTTTTCCCTTTCCTCTCTTCTCTTTTTTGTTTTGTTTTTGTTTTGCTGTTTGGAGAGTCTTTTTCTTTATCCACCACCTATAGACCCCCGACGTCCCCGTTGGGAACCATAAAAAAAAGGATAAATTTTGGGATTGTTTGGGCACTCTTGCCCCCTTTTTTTCCTTCGCCCCCCACCCTTTTTTAAAAAAGGGAAAAGTAAATTAATATAAAATCGTTTTTCAAAGGGAAAATACAAAAATTGTTTTAAATTGTTTCCCAAATTTTTCATAATTTTTTTTGTTTTTCGCCTTACTATCTTTTCTTTTTTGAAATCCTTTTTCTTTGTTGGGGTCACTGACTTTTTTACTGGTCCCAAAAAAGGGGGTTTTTTGAGGGTCTGGCCAATACAAAATCATTTAATTTAAAATTTATGGTAATATCATTTTGTGCGCACTTGGCCCTCCCAAAATTTTAAACTTTTCCCCTTTTTCCCTTGGGGATCTCATTTCAGTCTTTACTCTCTGAGGGCAGAAATGCTTAACTCAGGACTCGCTAAAGGGGGTCCCTTTTAAAAAAACACCCGGGGGTTTTTAAATTTTTTTCCTTTTTGGTTTCCCCCAATTTTTGCGGGGGAAAATACATTTTATTTTCTTATTAATTTGCGCTTAGAGAAAAAAAGAGGGCTACTGGGGTGGACTTTTATAATTTTGAACTAAGGTTCCTGACTGTTTAGCACCCTGTGTTGGCATTTCGCTCACCAACATCCGTGTTCCACTAACGAGAAAATTTCCCAAAAACAACAGAAATCAGATCCACTGCCGGGGGGGTTTTTTAAAATTTCAAAAACAATCTTTTTTTCCCTCCCCACACCCCCAAAACCCGGGGAAATTTTAAAAATCTGACTCATATTTAACGCAGATAATTTTTTTTTTTTCTGATGGGCTTTCATATTTGGAACTGAGCCTTTGCACACATGCCCCTAAATGTGATTTTGGTTTTCAAATCACCCCCAAAAACAAGGGGGGAAAAATTTAGCGAAACAATGGCAGCCGAAAAACAATTTTGGACGCCAGCCCATCAAAATGGTTTTCATTTTATTTCAAAATAACAAGGTTCACGAAAGAAGTATTACGAACAAAGAGGGGCCCAGAACACACTCGTTTTTTTATTGTCCCCTTTCCTTAGTTACTCCGGGGGACTGCATTTTCTTATGATTTAAAATTTTTTTCCGCATAAATAGTTAATTTAGTTAAACTACTGTAGTTTAAAAGTTTTTTTGTGTTATATTTACGTTTTTTAAATGTTATTTAACATTAGTTCGGAAAAAAGAACAAAAGTGCAAGATAGTAAGTGAAACAAAGAATTTCAAACTTTGAATCTAAAAACAGGCATTATTAGTAAAGGCACAAAGCGGTATTTGTTTTTGTTCTGAAACAGGGTTGCGAACATCGTGTGAAATGGCATTTTGAACAAATCACAAACCCGTTGTCGGAACCCGCAAAAAAAATTAATTTTTTTGAAACCATTTGGCAGATGACACCAATTCAAAAACATTCTACAAAAAGCAACATTTTTTTTCTTTATAAGTTATTTCCCACCCAACCCGCGACAAAAGGTCCACAAAAAGTTATTTTAATTTAATTTCACGTAGAACAAAACTTTTAAAAACCATATGGGCAAAAGTATGCGAGTAAGAACGAGTTTTGACCACTTATCGCAAGTAAAAATTATTTGCCCAAAATTTACCTCATTAAGCCTTCTTTGGAAAAAAGGACGTTACCATAGGTTCGCCCCTCCCCCAGAACTGGGGTCAAGCCACTTTTAGTGGGATATTCCAAAAAACAAGAAGGGGTAGTGACCCTCTCTCCCCCAATTACTTTCCTCTTCTCCATAAATCAATACTTCTCGACACCCCGACACTTATCTCGTTTCTCCCCACAGAAACAAACACAGTTTTCCGTGTTAGCACACCCCCAAGAAATCTATTTTTGGAAGCAAACCGCACGCCAGGGTCGGTTCTCAATCAAATTAACCGCTTCCCGTCAATACAGAGTTCCCCGCCGCGTTTCCCAAAAAAAAGGGACTTTCTCCCCCCGCCGTACTGCTCCAGGTCAATCATTCTCTCAACAAAACAAAAAACCCCATCCCGCAGGGGGGGACGTCCCCAAACTTTTAAAGAATATCCCCCCAACCAGTTAACAGACACTACAAAGATGTGAGGGGTGGGGAATAAAAAAGGACAAAAGGTAAGAAAAAATTTATTAGTCAAAAAATGTTTACCCCGAACAATGTATCACAGCTCGACGTCAGAAATGCTACAAGTGATTGTTACAGGAATTGTTCGAAGTTGCTACTGCGGAGGGGGCTGGTCATTGTACAGCCGACACCGACGGATGAAGGATTGTTTCGCACACAAGTAATTTCAGATGGTTTCAGAAGAAAAACCCAAAGGGGGTTGAGGCCCGGGGAGTAGCCAAAAAAGGTTCGCAGCATCCAACCACCCCGGATATTTGAGGGGTGGTTACACACTCAATGAAAATGTGCGGGTTTACCCTTACGGCCACACTTTTTCTGAATGGTCCTCCTTCTCAATAACTTCGGGATGCGTCTTGGAAAAAAAGGAATTTTTCCCCAAAAGGGGTTCCTTGTTTTGCCCCCCCGGAAAAAAAAACGGAAAAAATCCCCCCTCTCTCTAAAGAAAAAAATTTAATTAAAAAGATAATTTTACATAGATAACCCTATAAAACTAGAACTTTTTTTGGGAAAAAAAGCACATAGAAATTATATATATATTTTTTTAAGTCTTAAAAATACAAAAAAACGAAATTAAGAACATCAACCTGTTTTATTTCAAACGAGAAAAAATAAGAAAAGGGAATCCCCCTTTCTGATCAATTCTTCGAAAAAGAGTCTACTTTTTACAAAGTTTTTTTTAACTTATAGTAACTACACCGGACTAAAAAAAAATATCTTATGTGGTTCGTCTCCCCAAATTCCCCCTTCCCCATTTTGATGTGGACCCCGGGACACCATGGGTGAAAGGTTTTTTGCCCCCCTCCGGGCGGGGGAAAAAATTATAAAATGAGTAAACATATCAAATTTAATGATTTAACAGACTCCCACCTCAACCCTTCGTTTCAACAGAAAAAAAAACTGGCATTAAACAAACGAGTACAAAAAATAAGGGAAAAGATATTCGTTAAATAAAAAACTCCCCCCCAAAAATATTTTGGGCCGGTAGCCGAGTGGTATAAGGTTTGGATCGTGGCTTGCCTTGTCACGAGTTCGGCCCCTACCACCCAAAGACCCACCGGGAGGGGAGTGATGCACGTTTTTAAGCGAAACTCCCCCCCGTTGGTGTGTTGTGTTTAAAACAGCTCAGGTGTCGTCCACGTCCCCGCCCCGGGTTTAAAAAACGGTCCGTCGCCAAAAAACCCGTGTAGTTAACAATGCGACGTTATTCCCAAAAATCAACCCAAAATATTTTAGCAAATATAAAAATTCTTTTAACAATAGAAAAAAATTTCTTTTACACCCTTAAACCCCCTGGGCAAGGTCCGGTTTGTCCCCCTAGAGCCACCCCCGATCCATTGGGCCCCTTTTTTTCTCCCCGACAAGGGGGAAATTTGCATACGTGTGGGTTTTTTCACCAACACACGGGCACAAATTCTCCCCTCTCTTGCCTGGGCTCATCCTCCTCCCCAAAATCTTTGGGGGGTTCCCCAGACTGCTGGTTTTTGACTGGGTGTTCTCCGGGAAATATCACCCAAGTGCCCATCCCCCTCTAATTTTTCGGTGAATTCGCGACAACATTTTAGACTTAAAGGAGGAAAAAAGTATAACATTTTGGGGTACGTTTGGTAAAGCAGTATCTCGGAAAACTTTTTAAAAAAAATTTATTAATGATATTTTAAACCGCCTAAAATTTTAAAATTTTGGAAAATTGATGTACGTTTTAATTTTGAAAAAAAAATTTGCAATAAATTGAAGAGGAAATTTAAAATTTTAAAAAAAACTATTGTAACATCTATTAATGGCTTCAATATTTTAAAAAAATAAATACATCCTGCAGAAATAATTAATGTATTCTTTCTGAAATATCCGGGAAAAAGGTAAGATTTTAGAATGAAATATCCTTGAGACGGAAAAAAAACGCAGACAAAGGGGACATTGGTTATTACCTGTACGACTAGTTGACCCTTCTAGTATCAAAATGAGATATTTCCGGATTCAATTTTTCAAAGCAAAAGCTTTTAATTACTGATCCGAATTGGGTCTACTTGAAATAGAGCTGCTCAGCAATATACAGTCGAACCTCTATATTGCGAATTTTTCTATATAGCGAACTTTTTCCTGAACCTTGAACATTTCAATGATTTTCCAGATCAATCTATTACTAAAGTGCATTTTCTGTATGACGAACTTTTCTATATTAGTCATTAATTTTCCCATTTTAAAGTATTCTGAACATTTATTATTTCTTAACTTTCATGGTGGTCAAAATTTCCTGAACTGGTTTTAATTAGACCAACTCGCTGACAGCAATAGATATCTGACATTCATCAAGATGCAACCTTTAACTCCCCATTCCAGTTCACTATTTGAAACATCTTCGATATCCTCTTTTCACTCTCAGTTGGAGTTCCGTGTTCTAATTTCATAATGTATTTAAAATTACTTGTATGTTTTAAATTATAAAATGTCTAAACGATTTTGACGTTTATCATAAATGTTTTCTTAACTTGAAAATACAGTGAATTCTTCGACATTTTTTTCTTGTTTTACTCGCATAGTTTTTCTTTCTTTCTTTCTTTTTTGATGGGTAAGAACAATAAAATAAACATATATTAATTTTCAAAAAGATGTGAATAATTACTTTTTTAATGTATAGTGTTTACGAATTTGAAATTTGTTTCAAATACCTTTTGCAAGGTTGAAAGCTCAGATGATGATGCACAAATGTAAATTGCTCCTTTGGTGTATGCTAAAACGTGAGAACAAATGTCATAAAGGAACAATTCGTAATTTTCACCTTGATTGTCGTTTAATATCTTTTTGTCTTCTCGAGGTTCTTAAAGTATATTAAAAGATAAACCTCTATATAGCGACTTCGTTATATAGATGTCCTATTATATTTATTGTATTATACGTAAATTGCAATGTTACAGTAAAAAAAAAAGATAGAGAGAACGAAAATGAGAAATTTAATGTAAATATGAAACTCATCTCTTACTCCAAACCAAAATACACACAGAATTAGTTTTACGATAATCGGTCCCTAAAGTCGAAAAGTTTCTGAGTGTGTCGTGGGGATGTCTGTACTAGATAATTGATGTCTGTAAAATTATTTATTTGAATTTTTCATGTAATTGGTTACTGCCAGATACAGATTGGTTACTGCCTATATGAAGTATGAATTGTTTAACTGTATTCGCCAACAATAATTTTATTACAATAAATTATTACACGATATTGCATTCATAGACATAAAAACGTGCGTAGGAGTGGCGGCAGTGATTGGTAAATTAATATCAGTTGCTCGAGTATGGTATGGTTGCATGTGTGCGGGAAATACCTTGTATCTTTGAAGCTGTCTCCAATTACTCTTAAGTGTGCAATATAGTTTGCAGACGTAATTTTGGAAAATTATTGTAAACAATGTTGTTAATAAGCTCTTGTTAGCTATACTGTAAGCAAAATTTATTTCCTTTCATGTTTATTTCATGTTTTTGTGATTCAATAAGCGTAATCTCCCATACATTTCAATTAAAGTGTTTCTCTAGTAGTCTATTTTACTAATCCTGAAAAAGTGTATTCCATGAGTTTTAAGACACCCTGTATTCATAAACTTATTCTTCAAAACAGTTCAGCCAAGTTTATAAAACAGTCATATATTTGTAAAATTTTTTATTCTATCATTAGAAATAGAAAGCAACTATTTCGAAAAACATTCTCATAAAACTTCTAGCACAAGCAAAAAATAAAGAAAGAAATAGAAGTCTCGTGTCTTAGTCATAAAAACAACACAGTCATCAATAAAGTGAAAAATATGTTATTTACTTTATAATAGAAAAGCGTTTTCTAAAAAGAAATTTAATAACAATAAGACGGAAAAATAAAATTTATTGATGGACTATTGTAAATGTGAATATATATATGAAATTGAATGTATAGCTTTAACTCTCTTATCTTTGAATTATGGAATAGTTTTAATTACTATCATGCAGATATGTTTTAAAAAGATAGTTTATTGGTTACACACATATATGTATATGAATTCTCTAATATGCAATAACATATTTTATAATTATTTTTTAGAATTTGCACGAGATACTCTCCTTTTAAAAATTTTTGAATTAAAAATTTCCATGCACAATTATTTCTTTTTAATTAAAATATTAATCTTTTAAAGATATTTAAATGCAAAATGTACCTCAAGGCGCATAATAGGATTCATACTGGAATTAAATAAGAATGTATGTAAATTGAATTTTTTTTAACATTCCTAGCATTATATATATATATACACTTGCCTCCGAAAGTCTGCATACAGAGGCGATCATCTTTATTATTCATGTTAAGATCGCTAATTAAAAAAAGTCTTCCTGAATCAATACTATTTTTTATTGATTCCTCTAACGTCGTAAATTCAAATAGTATAAGCAACAATCACCTGAATATTACATAAAATAATACAAATATTTATAACTTGAGAACGACACAAATCGTATGCGTCAAAAGTCTGCGTACACTAGAAAAAAACCTTTACAATAAAAGATTGTTACTAAAAATTAATACTCTGTTTAAGCTATTCCGTTCTTTCTATAACTCTCTCAACATATTTGGTAAGGATTTAACTAGCTTAATTTTTTCATCTGTGGATATTTTGTTCTATTCTTCTACTCTGACAGATTTGAGAATTTCCTTGGATGTTATTACGTTCTCCCTGATTATTCACTCGAGTAAATCCCACAAATGCTGTATTGTGCTTATGTCTGGGGACTAGGTTAACTTTCGGAATTGGTTTGGGACATGTCAGAACAGCCATGACCTCACAATGACTTTACAATGTGAGCCATTTGCTTGGTACCTTTGTGCCGCTGAGAGTAAATTTTTCGGCACATGCCCGTATATTTTACCTCAATAAGTTCAAATAACCAATTTTGTACATTGTTGATTCAATAAATTCCAGATTACTAGCCGAAAGGCTTCCAATGCACAACGTAACATTATGCCTCCTCTTCCATGTTTGATAGTCGAAAAAGGATTCTCTTTCTTAAGATCTGTCTAGAAATTTTTGTACGCATATTTTAGTGCTTTTTGGTGCTAAATTACAAAAATTACTTTCAGTTGAATATATTACATTTTTCTAAAAAATATATGTCTTAATTAGGTGTTTTTTGGCAAAAGTCATTCTCTTATCTCAGTTCATTCGAAAGATGAATGGCTTCTTGAGTGCAACTCGGGCACGATATTCATCATTTTTCAGTTTTCTTCAAATTGTAATTAAAGTCACACTTTTTTGCAATATTCCAGCAACACTTTTAGATGTTTGTGAAACTTATAGTCTTGGATTTATTTTTATAGAGCGTATTGCAAAGCAAGATTCTCGAGATGACACTGCAGACAGGTCGCCGGATCTTGACTTGGACGTTAAAATTTTAGTTGATTTGTAGTTTATGAATACTTTTTGAATCAACGAATGTCTCCTATTAACAATTTCAACAATTGCTTTAAAAATTTCCCCCTTTTCTGAAGATCTATGACGGATTTTTCTTTCATTTATATATCGATCTCTATTCTGTTGCCTGTCATGGAACCACAAAAGCTTTCAAATCTCAAATCCTAAATAAATCGTAAGAGCTAAAGATTACTTAAAAACACGATTTAGTGCAATTATATTTCACAATAAAAGGACTTTAAAAGCTGTATTTTGTAAGTGTAAGCAGACTTTTGGCGTGGATGGTTGGTGATTATTTGGTGGTCATTCTTGTTTTTTCTCGTTAAGGTGAATTCTGTTGCTGTTGTTTGAATAAGAAAATTCTGAAGAATTGCTGACAAGTATTTTGATTTTCTAAAGCGAGATTTTAATAGCAATTATAGCATAAACACGTAAGATGATTGCCTGTACGCAGACTTTCGGAGGCAAGTGAATATATATATATATGTAACTCAAACTCAGTGGCGCAACAGCCCATGAGGGCCAGGGCCTACGGTGCCCATCCCATTATACGTGACCATTGGGCGCTGAGGTGCATGAGCAGATGTCCCGATCAGGTGGTCAGTCTGAAGCGAGACCCCCCAGTGTTTAAGTTCCCAATCAAGCTTGGTACTCATTTATGGACCCACTGCAAAAGGGATGAAAGGCTGAGTTGACCTTGCCCAGCCCGGGAATAGAAGCCGAACCTGTGGTGTGAAAGTGCGATACATTACCACACGACCACTGGGCCTTCATATATAGCCAGAACAGCCACATATATATATATATATTACTTTATTGTTTTAAATCATTAACCTTTGTTTTTTTTAAAAAATATTGATAAAGACAAAATTACCGCAATGTAGTATTAAAAATGCATTTTTTTGCATTATTTTTTAAAATTTAAAATAAATTTTGTCATTATACTTTATTTTAACTTTCGATATAAATGAAGTGCAATTCACCACTTTTTGTCACAATTAAAATATGAAAAAGTTACAAGAAAATAAAATTTTATTGTATTAATCTCGATTTTAATTTATCAAAAATATCTTTAAGAAAAAGTGGAGAACGAAAAGAATTGAGCTATACATTACTGTTACATTATCTTATAAACGGAGCGTTTGTTTTTCCCAATATCTAGAGCACTGTTCGTGATTTCTATGGTTGCAAAATTTATACGGATTTTCTCCCTGTGAAATATACCGTTTTGTTTACAGACCTTAGATACTAACGCTGTTGCAAAGTAAATAGAGATAAGATATTTCTTACTTTAACTCAGCTAGTTTCGAAAGTAAGACTCGCATTCAGAAATCTAATGTAGATTATTGAACGACGAAAGTTAAGAAAATAATTTCGAAAGATTCTACAGCTTCTGTGTTTTAACGTTTGAAATAATACAAGTGTACAACATAATATGTTTGCATAATATCGGAATAATCTGTTTAACCTGAATAAATATAATTTATATCCTGATCATGTATAAATTTTCAAGTACGAAAGTATACTATAGAATCAGGATTGTATTAATTAATTACAGGACTTCTGGTCCTTATCACACGTTTATGTATTTGGAGCAATTATTCTAAAAAAACAATCATTCTGAGCGATTTCTACCCAGTTGCCAAAGCAAGGGTTTCGAAAAACTTTTTCCTAGTGAGCTGAAAGAATTGCTTGAAATCAAGGTTGCTCGAAATTCCAGCCAAAAGGGTTCTTTATCTCCCTACGTCATAAATAAGATGGTGGTAAAAATGGCAGCTTCGGCTTCATAAAACGCATCAGAAATGGCGTATAATATTTTAAACAGAATTGTTTCTGCTTACTACGGACAACAGAGTGGACTATGTGAATGAAATAAAGGATGTTATATGTTCGTTTTCCGAAGCAGAAAAATCGGCGAGCAATTTTTCAATGTGAAGATAGGGCGTGGTTGACACCAGAGCGTATATTTCACCCTCACAGCTGCTCATAAAATTTTCCGAAATGGTTGTTCCAGACATGCGTGTGTGATAAGGCCTTCAGACTGGTAACAAACTCATTAAAACAGTGGCGAACTCGTAACCGAAAAGTTTATTTGGTTCAGATCTCATTTTTCTAAGCAGTGAAAAATTGATGTATTCTTTAAATATATCTGAACCCAAAGTTTTTACGAATGCATTGAGAAGATAGGAGAGTGGAATGTGTCACACAGTTCGGATGTCATCCTTATGCGACATTAATAAACAATTAGATCATATTTGTATAGAATCTATGTCCAAATTATAGGAAATGATATACAACTAAGAATAGCAATGGCTTCCTATTGTCCGTTAGATTCTTGCCTAGCATATATCCCACAGATCATTTTAATAGCTGTTTTGTCCTCGATATGCTTTTCACCTAATTTTGCCAATTACTTGATTAAAACACTAGCCATAACTCGGTTTTTTTTAGATTAACATCACAATTGAAACAACATGAAGGTTAATGGCAATAAGCTGTGTTAAAGGCCTTATCACACGAAAACGTATTTGGAGCAATTTTCCTATCAAGCAACAGTTGCGCGTGATTTTCGCCCAGTTACTATAACGACGGTTAAGAACAATTTTTTCCCAGTGAGCTGAAAGAATTGCTCGAAATCCCAGCCTATGGGATTCTTCGGCTCCTTACGTCATAAATAAGACGGCGGTAAACATGGCAGCCTCGGCTTCGTCAAACGCATCAGAAATTGCGAATAATATTTTAAACAGAATATTGCTTCATTTCTGTTTACGACAGTCAACAAAAGCGCGAGCGGAATAAAAGAAATAACATTGGATGTTCGTTTTCTGAAAAAGAAAAACTGGCGAGTAATTTTTCTTTGTGAAGATAGGCGTCAAAGCGTATCGTTTTGCTTACGGCAAACCTTCATCCTAACAGCTGCTCAAAACGGTTGTTCAAAAGAGACTCGAGTTGTTCGAAGCGTGTGTGTGATACGGCCATAAGGGTGACGAGATGAAACATCCTTGCAGTGAACTGACTCTTTATTTCCACACCACATCACGATTGGATTTTAAGGCTGTATTCCATTTAACGTGCAGTAATTATACAGCTTTTGAACGAAGATTGAAAGTAGTCGCGAAGAATTTTAATCTAATTACTGATAATTATTTTAACATTGCATTAATTAAATAAACTTTAAATTAATAAATGTATTGCTAAATATGTAAAAGATTTTAATGGAAAATAAATGCATTCAACATATGTTTTACTTAACCACAAAAACAACACACCGTTTCTTGTGTATGTTCTTTTTTTTAGATATATCACAAAGATTGAAACGACTTCTAAACAATATTTATTTCATATATAGGGTTGAACGGAAAATAATCTAGGATTTACATATACGATTTCAACGGAAAATAATCTAGGATTTACATATACGATTTCAACGGAAATAAATATTTATTGTGTATATTTAGTCATTAGTATATTATCTATGATATTCGATGTTATTTAATAATCTGTTGGGCAACTATTTGATTTCATCCTGGAAGAATTTTAGCTTTGCAACGAAGTATCGATTAAAAGAATTTTCGATTTCCAATTTCTTACTGAAATTTTAACTACTGATACTTACAAATAATAATTTGTGATGGTCTATACAGTGGCGTACACAGAATGCTTTCATAATTTTATGGATGGGGTTATATTTTTGAAAAAACCTAGACGTAAGCTCCACGTCGTATCTTCATGTTTCCTTCCTTCTTCCTCAGTGGCTCGACAGCCCAGGGTGGGCCTTGGCCTTCTCAAGAAGTCTTTTCCAGCCAGCCTTCTTCCTGATAGTGTTCCCCAATTCTTAGTTCTCAAAACTAGGAGATCTTTTTCCAGGCCATCCATCCATCCATCTAAGATTTGGCCTGCCTTTTATCCTTGCGCCAGTTGGTTGGGCATTGAAGACTTTTTCAGTGGTGCGGTCTTCGTCCATCCTGACAACGTGACCTATCCATTTAATTCGTAATATTTTGATGAAGTTGATGGTGTCAGATTCTTTATATGCGTGATAGAACTCGAAATTTGATCTTCTACGCCACGTTCCATTTTCCTGAATTCTTCCAAAAATAAATCTTAAAATCTTCCTTTCACATAGATGTTAGATGAATGTTTCATAGATAGATGAGATATCATTTTCTCATCTGTTCGAGACATGGATCAAGTTTCACATGTATAATTTAATACTGATCTTAAAAGCTTTTATACAATTGAGGGTTTTTAAAAAATTTTATGCTAAAAATTAAAAATCTGTTGGTCTATGGGAGGGGTTTCAACCCCCTTTCTCTTATGTTTGCCATTGGGGTTATATCTGGAGTTATAAGGTGCATGAGTTAGAATTTCCTATCAGAATTCATTCAGTTTCTGTTGAGACATTTATGCAATGGAGGCAAGGAAATATCTTGTTGAATAATCCCACAACGTCTATTTAGAAATGTATAAAGTAAAATGATAATAGATAATAATGCTGGTGCTTGTGTGTAGGTTGTTGTTCAAATAATACTGGAATTCAAGTTGGTCTTTTCTTGGATTTATATGATAACATTCTATAAACTTCAATAAAGCAAAACTTATAATTTAAATTACCAAGTTAAAATATTAGACTGAAAATATTCAAGATAAAAATGCTAGAAAACAACGGCACATCTAGTTATCCGAAGCCAAGATCAAGATTTTAAACAGAAAATATCCCAGATAAACAACAGCACCCAGATGCGCTGAAGCCAAGGTCAAGATTAACACTCAGGCAGTAATCGTTACACATGGTTTTTGTCGAGATAGACCACGTGGGTCTGAGCGTGTTGACAGCTACGCTTCTCCCACTCGGGGAATCTTACAATTCACAACAATGTAGGTCAGGAATGGCAAACCAGTGGCACGTGTGCTATTGATGGCACGCTTTGGGCACGCCAGTGATCAGAATGGTTTTGCATTTTATTTCAAAATAACAAAGTTCTCTATGAAGTATATACGAACAAACGCAAGTGCTCGGTCGCGGGGAGCATACTATTTTGTTATTGTCTTGTCTTACGTGGACTACAATTGCTTATGATGCGAAGTTCATATACGTCTTCATTGACCCAAATGTATTTTAAAGTTTATTTATGTTATATATACGATTTTTAATTGTTATTTAACATGGCTAGTTCAGCAAAAGAACAAAAAGTGAAACAGAGAATTTCAAATTTAGTGAATCTACAGAAATATAGCACTATTAGTAAAGGCTACAAAGCGGTGTGTGTTTTATGTTCTTCAATAGTGGTATGCAATACATCGTCTGTAAAACGACATTTTAAAACAAATCACAAATCCTCTTTTCAAAAAAGTGAACCGTAGTAAAATAAGTTAACAATATAAGTTATTTACCATCTAATCTGCACAACAACAGAAGTCGCACTAATGTTTACTCTAATTTGAATTACACGTATAACTAAAACATTTACAACTATACAGTGCAAAAAGTATTTTTTCGTGGTAAATAAAGAATTTTGTGTTAATTAGTATTATTATTTTTACATTAATCACACACACACACACAAAATATTTGACGGCATGCCTATACGTCATTAAGTACTTCTTTAGAAAAAAATGGCACGTTGATCCATAAAGGTTCGCCACCCCTGATGTAGGTTGTTTTGTCAATAAAGCCCACTTTAAATTCTCTAATTGAAGACAGTAGATGCCTGAGATGATAGTTTGGTCATTGTCAAGCAGTTCGAAATATTCCACTTCTTCCATATCCCGTCAAATGCAAAACAAAACCTTGGGCGCAGTCTTGGTTTTTGGGTGCGCTTTAACCATTGTCTTTTTCAAGTAACGTTTCCATAAAGTGTGTTCACTTTTCATCTCTAACCACTTTAAAAAGGATCAATTTCATTTCTTGTGAATCGGTGATGTGCAAACGTTTACTCGTTGCTGACGGTTTTCAGCTGTATTTGTACACATTGAAATCTACTAACTAGTATTTTACTTTTAGGGAATTTTCATTCTGCCAATACTTCTTCAAATTATTATTATCGTCCTGAAAAGGACTATTCTTCCTCTTTTCATATTCAAGACAGAAATTCCTTTCTCGGAACTTTTTGAGCCAATGTTGAATTTGACTTTCAATTATAAATTCTAATTTTTCGAATATATATTTCAAAATGCTTCTGCAGCATTTCTATGAAGCCTAAGTTCAAACAACAAGATACGGTGAACATGGAACTTATCATACTTCATTATTTATCTGGAAAATAAAAATATTAGTTAATGGAGTATACAATAAAAACATTATATTAAGTTAAAAATTATTTTAAAAAAGTTCCAAAATGGAATTCGAGAATTTATATCGATTTGAATATAGGTCTGTTAAAATTATACATTACTTTCCATTCAATTCTATAAATATGAATTTTGATAGTGGAGGAATAAATTTAATAATAGGAAGAAACTTTTTCAATATTATTTTTAAAAGTTTTACAACAAATAATATTTTATATTCAGTTTCAAACAATTTATTTTATTGCACATCATATTTCGAATTTACATAAAATGTACTATATTTTTTAATGCAAAGTACAAAATAAAAGTTACGAGTAAAACAAAAAATATTTTTATTTGCAAGTAATTTGTCTAAATTAAACTCAAACTCAGTGGCGCAACAGCCCATGAGGGAAAGGGCCTATTTTGCCCATCCCAGTATACGTGACCATTGGGCTCTGAGGTGCATGAGCAAATGTCCCGATCAGGTGGACAGCCTGAAGCGAGACCCCCAGTGTTTAAGTCCCCAAGCAAGCTTGGTACTCATTTATGGACCCACTGCAGTAGGGATGAAAGGCTACCACTCGACCACTGGGCCTTATATTTTGTCTAAATTACAAGTACTACAAATATTTCGATCTCTAATCGGCTCACAAAAAATTAAACTTCAAATAAAACTCTTACTCAATTCACTGTCCTTGAACGTTTTTCTATAAATATAACCGAATTCATGAAAATAATTCTTCCAGAAAACTTTAAAAACAGTATAAATTCCATTTCTTTTAAAAATAATCCTGAATCAAATTTATATCGAAAAATATTTTAATACTATCTTTATAAGATAGCACGAAAAGATGAAGGAACAAATCAGATTCTTAAATGATATATATTTTACCATTAAAGTGTGAAATCCGTTATTTCATAGAATAACTAGGTATTTCAAGAAATAACTAAACAAGAGTCAGTTAAAGTAGATAAAATGATTGAATTTTACGATTTAACTAGGTATTCAACAGAATGATTGCTTGATCGTCAAAGTATGAAATACAGCACTCCAAAGTTCTTTGAACCGATTCTATCTGCTTTTAGTCTGTTTTGAACCGCTTATAGCTGCTTTGTATTGACGCGCGTTCTGGTAAACGCTTCATTCCGTTGCTTTTAGACGGTGTATTTATGTTAGCGTTTTACATTTTGAATCATTAATAAATGTTTATGCAACCTGTTCTCAAGCAATGACTTCTGAAGGAATGGGAGACTAATTTGTAAATAAGAAAGAATTAATGCAAGAGAGATTTGAATCTTTATTAAATAAGCGTAGGCAGTGGCGCATACAAGGGGTATCCTAGGGGACCTGACCCCTCCCCAAACCTTGATTTTTTCCCGATTGGTTATAATTCTAAGTATATAACACGTAATATTTAATTAAATATTTGTTATTAATGATTAATTTTATTAATTAATGCTAATTATTTATTCAATAAATTTGTTTTACTGTGTTTTGTTCCTAAAATCGACAAAATCAAAAATAGCATGATACAAGAATGGTGAACTTTCAACACACTGGACCCCCTTGAAAATTCCTGTGTGTGCTACTGAGCGGAGGACAATATAAAACAGTGCTGTACTTACCCGTGGAAAATTATTAACTTTGATAGTAAAAGTAAAAAGTGCTAAAACAGCACAGAAAAAAAGTACAATGTGACTCTATTGGTTTCTCTAGCATTATCATATGCTTAAAGTTCAAGGAGTAGAAAAGTTAATAATGCCAGTAACAGATTTTTTCTGTTACTGGCACAATTTGTTCCCTTTCTATTAAACTAATGTAAGCAATATGACCAATAACGAATTATATCACACACACACATGCTTTTCCTAATTATTTATCAGCTAATCATCTGCAATATAGGGATAAAAACATTTTTCGAGAGGCTTTAGCTGTTTATGATCAATTAATTTATAAAATAACTTTGAAATCGTTTATTTTTCACTTTAAAGGTCTATCGTTAGTTATTTCATAGAATAATTAGGTAAAATATGCAATTATTTTTCATTTGTTCTATAGTTTAACTGAATTGTCCAGTTATTTTATGAGATACCTAGTTATTCTATGATATAACTGAGTTATGTACTTTAACGGTAACACACATATAAATAATTCTTCCAGAGAACTGAAAAAAAGGTATAAAGTCCATTTCTTTAAAAAATATTCCAAAATCAAAGTTACATCGAAGTGTTTTTTTATACTATCTTTCTACGGTAGTACGAGAAGATGAAAGAAAAAAATCAAATTCTTAAACAATATATATATTTATTATAATTAGAAATTTAATTAATTTAAAACTATTTTTTCTGTAAATTAAAACCTTTTGTTTGTTAATATATATATATATATATATATATATATATATATATATATATATATATATATATATTATTATTATTATTATTATTATTAGAAATTTAATTAATTTAAAACTATTTTTTGTAAATTAAAATTCTTTTGTTTGTTAAAATATATATGTATATATATATTATTATTAGAAATTTAATTAATTTAAAACTATTTTCTGTAAATTAAAATTTTTGTTTGTTAAAATATATATGATTATATATTATTAGAAATTTAATTAATTTAAAACTATTTCTGTAAATTAAAATTCTTTTGTTTGTTAAAATATATATATTATTATTATTAGAAATTTAATTAATTTAAAACTAGTTCTGTAAATTAAAATTCTTTTGTTTGTTAAAATATATATATCATTATTATTAGAAATTTAATTAATTTAAAACTATTTCTGTAAATTGAAATTCCTTTGTTTGTTAAAGAATAAAATACAATGCAGATAAATTCCAAAAATAGAAAAAAATTTTTTAGCGATTCAAAATCAGTTTGAGGCGAGACCTACTAATACCCTTCAATCGCCATCCGCAAGAGATCAGTTTCTTCTTTATAGGCGTATATTTTCCGTAGTTTACTTCGAAGAAAAATATTGCTCTGTGCTGCCATCTGTTGCACCTTGCGACGTCATTACATAAAAAATAAAAGTACAACTCAACAAACAGAAAAGAAAATTACGAAAGGTAAAGAAACGTACAGGAATGAATACAAACAAACACAGTCGAGTAAAAAACAATAGTAGGATGAAACCTGTTCGCATTTCGGTTGTGTGAGTATAGCTTCCTGAAAGAGTAAACGATGTCTGGTCAGTTACATTGTGGAAATGAAAGAAGGAATAAGGAAGCGCTGAGCAAATTTTTGAAATAGTATTTTTATAATATTTTTTTGTAATGTTACTTCAGTTTTCATAAATAATTATTCTGAAGAATAGATAAAATTAAGGGGACTTTTAACAACTTTTAACAATTTTTTCATTTCCATGATTAACTTGGAGGCAAAGACTCCTATTTAATGAATAATAAAACCCGAATTTTTTTAACCTCTCGGTTTCCTGGGCCCTTCAATAGCAAAGCCCCTACTTTCCAAACCCCCCCCCTTCTCTTAAATTTTACTTTTCCTGTTTTATTTCGAGGGTTTCCCTTAAACTTTTTATTTTTTTCTTTTCTTTTTTTGGTTTGAATAGTCTTTCAATTATCACCACCTATGGACCCCCCGGTTATGGACTGGAAGTCAAGGAAAGAATAGGGGATGGTTTGGCCCTTTGTTTATTTCTTTTCTTTAAGGGATCATGGGCCACCCACCTTTTTTAAATTTTATAAATCAATGAAATCGTTTGGGAAATTTCAGTTTTTCAGTGGCGATAAAGGGGGTCCAAGGGGCCACCCCCCCCCCACCCCCATAGCCCTTGGGTCTTTTCGATTGGTTTAATCCTATGTATTTAAAGCCATAATTTAACGAAAATTTTTACACCCCATTTTAAAAATTTAAAAAGTTTTTAAATAGTTTTCATATGTTTTTAAAAATGTTCATTAAATAGGCCAAGCCGGGCGGACAGTCTTTTTCACTGGAGGTCAATCCTTATTCCCAAAGGCACTCGACAATCCCTTGCTTTTCCGGGCTCCTCTCCAATTTACTCCCTGGCTCTCTGTTTCCATCCAGGGCTCCGTCCGTCTCACTCCAGAGTTTCTTTCTCCCCGTCCGTCCAAGTTCTCTCCGTCCAAGTCTTTCTCCAAGTTTTTTCCTCTCCTCCCAAGTTCTCCAAATTCACCCCTTTTAAACACCAGGGGCGGGTCCACCACACGCCCCTCGTCTTCCTCATTGGCAGGTCAAAAAAAAGGTCTGCCCTCGTCCCCGGGCCACTTTCGTCTCCCATTTGCGCGCAAACACAAACACATTCCTCGTCTGTCTGGAATCCAAGGGCGCCATAATTCTCATCCAATTTCTTAAATTTCCATTCATTCACACCTGGGCCTCATAGCCCTATTCTCTATGCACCGACTTGCATACAGGCTTCGCCTATTCAAGACTTTCATACAGGAATGCCTATTGTCACCGGCATTCTTTAGCCATTGTAAATTCCAGACCCGATGTCTGCGCTTGTCCGAGGCCAGACAACAAACAATGACCCCATGGCCACCTGCTCTTGTCACCCAACATCTGTTTGGGGCCATAAAACTTCAGATGAATAGATGGGGTGGGGTTCACCCCAATCGAAGACGTCACAGTATATATTACATAAAATTTAATTATGTATTTGTTGTTAATAATTAATGTTATTAATTAATGCTAATTATTTATTCAAAAATTAATTTTGTATTATTTTTGTTCCCGAAAATCGACAAAATCAAAAGAATATGTTGGGCGGCGTATTGGAGCATGATACTAAAATGGTGGACTGTCTACCCTGACCCCCCTTGAAAAATTTTGTGTGCGTAACTGCAGTATAGAGTATACATTATTGTGTGTATGAACTGTTTTCAACTTGTTAGTTGTCATCTTTTTCATCGCTTATCGCTTTATCTTTTACTTTTTGACATCCTTATTCTTTGTTGAGTCACTGTCATTGTACTTGTACAACGAAGATTTTCTTCAAAAAACGAATGATTTTTTCGACTTCATTAATAACTTTCATTAATAACTTCGCTGTAATCAATTTCCATTGCAATATCATTTTGAGAGCATAACAACATCAAACTGTTTAGCTTTTTATTTTCCATAGCAGATCTCATTTCAATCTTTACTCTCTTGAGAACAGAAATATTTCTCTCACGATTCGTTAGGCGGTGGTACGTTCTCTCTCTGTAATTTTAATTTTTTTCTCTTTCTTTCCACCCTCCAATTTTTAGGGCACCAAAATCTTTTGCGCCCTAGGCACGGGCTTAGCGTACCTAAGCGAAAAAGCGGCCCTGAATAACCCAGAATTAATGAATTATTTCAACAACCAAACAATTTTTTTTTATTAGATTGGGTTAGAAAAAAAATAGGACTTTTCAATGACATCCTTTTTGCCAAGGTGCAGTAATTCATGTTAAGAAAATACAGTATTTCCTACCCAGATGCAGTGCTTTAAAAAACATTCAATCGAAACCTCTCTTAAAATGAGCAACGTGTAATGAATTTTTGTGTATTAATGAAAAGGAAAACTGTTTCTTTGAATATATCATCAAATTAAGTTTATATCTAAAAGCTGTTTTGAAACGAAAAAAGTAAATAAATTTTTAAAATTTTATAATTTTTAAAAATAAACAATTTGTGTTGTGTGTGTGTAAAATATTAGTGTTCTCTGATTATATATTTAACATTTTTAAGAGTAAAAACTGCGTTAAAAAAGTCATTCAATCTTTTTGTATCATGAGAATATTTTAGACCTTTGTGTATTGGTGGTATTTTAAAGTACCAATTTAATTAATTAGCTCTAACGGATTAAATTTCCCAAAGTTGAATCTTTTATTTATGTATATCCCTTAATTTTCAATGTAGTGATTCAAAAAATTATTGCTTAAAAAAAATTGTATTGAATCATAATGCGATAGACAAAGGGTTAATCCACAACGAAAGGGATATCTTAAGTGATGCTACCATTTGCTCTCTTTCCTAAGAGAAGTGAAGTTTATTATATGTATAGTTTCGTAAAAAATTTTGTTTTTGAAAATTTGTTAAGTATTTCGATTGTCCAAACGAAATGCGTAGCGATTTTAATGCAGAAATTGATAATGAAATTCCTATCAAAACTGTTACATTTTCTAATGCTTTACGTTGTTTGTATACTGTGAAAACATACCCCATGCAGCAGTACGTAGTATTTTCTTTTCTGTGTCAAAAAAGAATTTTTTCGAGTCAGGAATCAAAAAGTTTTCATATATAACTCTATTGATCAATATTTAAAAATTTCCAATTAACTGGAACTCGCCGATAGTATAATTAGCTGCTTAAATAAAAAGGGTGTAATTTCCAACTATGGATATTTTTTGTGTAGTTGCTTATGGAATTTCCAAAATGTAAGCGAAAAAAAATTCTATTTTTTGGATCCCGATATTACGAATAATCCTGATTTAACGAATAATTTGTTCGATCCCGATGAATTCGTGAAATTGAGGTCCGACTGTATATATATTTTTTTATCGAAAAAAGTCAAAATTGATTAATTGATTCTTTTAATTTGATCTTTTTTTAACATTTTCTGTAATTCGAAATTCTTTCTACAAGTACAGATATATATATACAATCGGACGTCCAGCAAAGTCTTCAAATACCGAAGAAAGTTGGTTATATCAGCGTTTCTCAAACTGTGGGGCACTCCCTACTAGAAGGGCGCGAGTATATCGAAAATTCGAAAATAAAAAATGAAAAATACTAATTTAATGAAAGGAATTAGAGCAAAATACATTCTGAGATAATAAACAATACACATTTATACAATAAAATAGGATACTTATAAATGTATCAGTACTGCACTATGTATTTGATCATTAATTCATCAATATTAAGTTAAGGACAAGGTGAATAACTAGTAATGATCCTATTGGCTTGTCACATACAGAATTGTATGCACAATTTAATACTTATTTTGATAATTTGTGCAATTTATAATTAAAGTCGTATTGTAGCTTTAGCGTCAAAGTATTATTGAATTGAGTACATTTTTATTGTATGAAGGGGGGAGCCATGAAAATTATGATTGAAAATTGGGTCGCAAACATTAAAAGTTTGAGAAGCACTGCGTTATATGGAAAATTCTTTAAACAAAGATTCATCTTTTAATGTACTTTATAAAACACATAAAACAAATTTTAAGCTTATAAGCACTGTATATTATTAAAAAAGGTAATTATTCACACTTTTTTTTGTAAATTAATATCTATTTATTTTATATATCTTTCCATCAAAAAGAAATCTACAAAAAAAAAAAAAAGAAAACAAAAACATTGCCCAGGAATATATTGTATTTTCAACTTTAAAAATAATTTTACATTAAAATAAATACATTTTGATTGCATTTTCTAATTTTAAGCCTACAAAATAGTTTTAAACATAATTACTTTATAACCAGTAATTTTAAGCATGCTATACCATATGCTTACTTAAATTTAAGAACTGATAAGATCTAATAATTTTATACGAGTTTTTAGTTTGAAAAATAAAGGCTATTTCATTGCTCTAGGTGAGTTAGGCACCTGGTATAACCAGTCCAAGTTCATTGATTATCATAAAATGTTCTAAAAGAGAGAACAATTTGAAAAGTTTCCTGAAATATTTTAAAAATAGGGAGGGAAAAAAATCGAATCACAGGAGAAAAAGTTCGTTAAGGTATCCGACTACGTTCGGAACCGTGATTTTAAAAAAACGTATAAATGGATAATTTTCGAGTTATTTAGTGTCACTCAGATTAGAATACATGTATAAAATTGTTTTAAGGACATTTTGACAAAAAAAAATTTATTTAAATGCAATATTTTGGCAAAAAATTAACTTAGACTAACCTTTTCCAAAATGTTCTCCCTTTTTAAAAATGCTTTAAAATAATAATATTTTGTGTGTGTGTGTGTGTGCTGATATAAAAATAAAGATTTTCCCCGAGAATCTGAACTATTTTTTTAAAAAAAATCACATTATTTTCAGAGTTAAAACCAACTGAAATAATTATCGGCGTTTTCTTCTTAAAATTTCTGCCCTCTGTTGTCGTAAAACATGGATAAAAACCCCCTTTAAGTTATATATCTCAAACATTCCAGTTGAGCCTCTGTACAGAGGTCCGAGTTTTAAGGGAAAAATATTATTATAATAGAAGCTTTTTAAAAAAAGGAGAATTTTTTAAAAAATGGGTCATTCTATGAAATTTTTTTGTCAAAATGTTGTTTTTAAATAATTTTTATTTTAATACTTTTCTTTTTTAAATTTTTCAACTAAGGCCAAATGCATAAATATTATCCATTTAAACGTTTTTTTAAAAATCACGGTTCCGAATGTAGTCGGATCCCTTTTAAATAAAAAAATGCATTTTCCTTTTTTGGTTATTTTACTAAGAAGATAGTAAAATGTTCTTGATTCCAGGAAAAAGATCGTAAAATAGAGGCTCGTCATATGGAGGTTTGACTGTATATATATATATATATATATATATAATCATGAATCAAATCCTAAATTGCTATAAATCTAACATAATAATACGGGGCCTCGGTAGCCTAGTGGTCCTGGTCACGGACTCTTGGCCAGTTTTCATGAGTGAACTCGGCTCTGAAGACTACCAAAAAAAATTTTGACACACCACAGCATCAGCACGTTAAATCTGTCGTGTCTCAAAGCCCTCACTCTGGCGTAGTGGAGAAGTTAGGAGAGTGAAGTGCTCTCGTGTCACTTGACCGTGGTCCGGAGTAACGAAATCCGTCACCAATAGCCCTCGTTTTGCTTTATAGTGCGACGTTAATAAACACTCACTCAACATAAAATTAAACAATATATAGAAGTACAGGTGTCCTTAACACATCTGCACACAATTCGTTCCTTGAAAGTGTATGCGAATGTCGAATGTTCGATAGCAGAGGGATGTAAAAAACATACGCTTTAAAAACTGTATTTATTTAATAAATAACATCTATGTTATCAGTGGCATACACGGTAATTTTTCAAATTTAGGGGTCGAGGGTCGAAAGTCCACGATTCTCGTATCATACCCCAACACGTCGCCAAACATATTCTTTTGATTTTATTGATTGCTGGGAACAAAATACAGTAAAAAATGAAATGTTGAATAGATAATTAGCATTAAATAATAAAATAAATTATTGATAACAAATACTTAATTAAATTACCAGATATATTTAATTAAATTGTTTACTATAAACCAGTGGAGCAACGTACACCTCCGCATCACGGGGAAAGGGGGCAGTATTCTAGGGGGCCCAAAGCCTGACTGACGCCAAGTACGTATTTAACCACACGAGTACCTAACATACGAGTACATTGGATTATAATCAATCGGAAAAAAAAATCAAGGGCGATTGTTGTGTGTGCACCACTTTATAACTTTATTTATTTTTTATATTTATTGATCAATATGTGTACACAACGTTGATTTCCTAATATAAATTCTACTGAGATTTTCGGTGTCTTTAAGTATTATTGTATAAGATGTATATAATGCTTTAAATTCGAAATTATTTTTGCAGGTTGTTTAACTGTTAGTATGAAATGAGAAGTGAATCACTCTTTAAATATTAACTAATGCGTTAACCAATGCACTTATTTAAATTGCCAAATGACCGGAAGTTGTCTTTTCCTTTCGTAGAGAGAGTTCCGGGATTTTCTGCTTGATAAATTACTAATGGCTCCAATTTAAAACAGCAATCAGTACCCTCCAAGATGCAGGGTCAATAGATGGTTTATGTTTCGAGGCTGGCTGATTTTTTCGTAGATAAAAATATGTAATTATGTAATTTTCTTTCCGTGTAAATCCGTCTCATGTACACTGAATATTTGACTTGTAGAGTGTTCGCCACTTTAATAATTTTGCACAATGAAGGAATAAATTATTTCGTAGAATCTTTTCCCACATAAGCCAAATCTCCAATGAGTTTAATACAGGGTGTCTACAAATTAGTTAGGCAATTTCGTAAGTTGAGAAATTCCGAAATACTAAATGAAATTAACCCGCTTAAAGTCCGACTAGTAGTAATTTCTCCCAAGTTCATTCTAGAGGGCGTCAGAGGTCATAATGTATGAATTTGGGATTCGGAAAGTCCTCAAGCCATCTTAGAACATGAAAGCATGGAAGTAAACGTCTCAAAGTAAACTTGTTTTGTGCAGTGCCCCTCGAATATTTTTGGCACATTTTTCTTTGGTGCAGACTATTAAAGGAATTTTTACCTAGACATGCTACAGATTTTCCTTATACCAGTGGTCTTCAAACTTTTTCAACTCACGGAGCCCCTAGAACTTGAAGGTGCTTTCATGGAAACCCTAGAACAAGAAAGTGTTTTCGTGGAACTCCATTCCATGCACATACTTCTATGAATATATCTCAAAATAATATTTAAAAGTAGATCACAACATGTTATAGGCGCTTTTTTGCAAAGGCAATTAAAAAATTATTGTATTTATTTTATTAAAAAGTTCTAATATAGTTTTTTAAGTATAATTTACTCATTAATAGAATTAATTTGTGATTCAACTGTTACCTATCCATGCATTATATTTAGTAACTGGGATAACTGTGCTTTGCTTTTTTTTTCCACAAGAACTGTCGAAATCTAGGTCTATTGAGACTAAATGCAATCGCATTACATATTCTGAATTTAATTTGTTTTTATGCTTTGTTTTTTGTATAGACTATACGTTGAGAAATATATTTCACTTAAGCCCAAAGGCATTAAAATGTTTATAGCTGTGTGAGAAATCCCGTGCATTTTTTGCATGAGAGAGAGAGAGAGGTTTTTTTTGCAACTTAAAATTTAGAAGCTGTTTTTGCTTAAATTTTGATTTTAACATCAACCTTGTTGATTTGTTGTTCCCTTTCCTTCATTATAGATGTGAGATACATTTTCCATTAGAAAACTATTTAGTTTTTCAAGACATTGTGTTAACTAACGAGTATAAAACTATCTCGTGGAACCCGAGATAATAAACAATAGAATATTCAAAATCTAGAAGGAAGTATACATATATAAAGATAAAAAGGGTTTTAATATTCTTTTATTATATTATTATAAAAGTTTAAAAAAAGTGTGCTGCAAAATAAAGCTATTATATATAAATAAAATTTTTTCGTTTTAATAAATTTGGGGGAGATGAGTTAGATTTGTAATATATAAACTTCATAGAAAACGGAACGTTTTGATGCATATTTTTTCCTCGTTTTTTTTATTGTACTGGGGAACCCTTAGATATGCCTTTTGTGGAACCCCAGGGCTCCGTGGAACACAGTTTGAAGACCACTGCCTTATACTAATCATCGAAGAAAAAAATGCCAGGAGCTTATAAAATAAAATAAATGTTTAGTATTTCAACTCATGAATGAGTTAAAGGAAAATTTGAGCATATATTTTTGTGCTGTAAATCTCAAAACATTTTGGAAAAATATGATACATCAACATTTTGCTTTCAAAGAAAATATTTATTTATTTTTTGATAATTTCAAAAATTTTAGGCTTATAAATGGATATCAACAACCTATATATATTTCTTAAAAATTAATATTAAAAATGCCCCAGTTTTTTTAATTTCATAAAATACAATTTCAGAACTTTTCCATATTTTAGTTTTTAGTTCTTAATTTTTCATTTATTGTTTAACAAAAAAAATTATGAAATTAGAGATATTTTTCGAAAACTTTTAAGAATCGATTTTTAAAATTTTAAAATTTTGAATTATTGTTTTCAAAAATTTAAAGGACAAAAAAAAAATTTATATTGAAATTGTAATTTTAAATAAATTTTGAGTTTTTTAAGGAATGACAAAAATTTTTTTTTTTTTTTTAAAAACGTTTTTAAAATTTACGCCACAAAATTTTCGAATTAAAAATTTTTTTAAAATTTTGCATTTCTTTAATTTTTTTGGGATTTTTTAGCCACAACAATTTTTTACTTAAATATTTAATTTTTTTTGCACGTTTTCCTTTTTCCCTTGATTATTGTTTTATTTTCCATTTTGTTTTTTTTTCATGTTTTTAAAAATTAAAAATATCTCGGGGGAGGGAGGGGGTTTTGGGGACAAAAACAGGACGAATTGGGGGTTTTTTTTTGGGTTTACGAAAAGCAGCCAAATATAGTAATTTTTTCTCTAAAATATTTAGATTTATGACCCCAATTTCCATAAAAAAATCCCAAATTTTTTAGGGCAATTTAAACCCCCGAGAACATTTTTCCTTCAAAGTGAAGAGGAGGGGGAGGATTTTTTTCCCAAAAAACATGGGACCCTCCTTATTTTTTCATTTGCAAGCTTTTCCCCCTTCGGAACCAAGAATGTTGAATTATCTGCCATCCCAATCAATTTGTGTCAATTTTAATTTTTTGAAACTTAACCCAAAATCTAGTTGGGTTAATAAAACATAGGTTTAAGTGTTCTTGCTGGGGAGTTTCCCCAGAATTAGATAATTCGGATTTTTGTTGATATTGTGAGTCATGGGGCCCATTTAAATATTTTAAGAAAGTTTTAAATTATCCGCCCGAAATTTTTGTAGATTGGGAAAAGACTTCATTTTTTAACAGGGTAATGATGCCAAGCCACTTTTTCAAAATACGCCACTGGTGTTCTATAACTGTCCCCAAATTATGAAACACCTCCCAATCACTTTATTTAGCCCAAAAACATATTTTGATATTTTTATGTAAAAAGAAAACATAACAAATGAACAAAAATTTAAGTAAAACAAAATCACAGAGGAATGGGGAAAATCGATACAGAAATTTCAAAAAATATTAAATCATACCAAACCTTAAAAAAGTTGTGGACACTAAAAGATACCTCAAATTTGAAAAAATACAAAATTTTTAAAATTGTTTAAAATTTTTTTTAAATGAGAAGACTTTGTGGGGATTTTTTTGTGTTTTTTTATTATTAATTTTAAAAAAAAAGTTATACTATTTTTAAAAAAATTTAAATTTTGGGCATTCCAAAGAACAAGTTTCAGATATCACAAAAAAATACATTTGAATATATTAATTTTTTTTATCGAAAAATTAAATTTTATAAGAAATTTAAGTGTACGAACACTTTTGGCCCACGAATTTTGTTTTGAATTTTGTTTTATATTACTACTACTGAAACAAAATGTATAAAACTCGTATCATTTAAGAAAAAACTATGCTTTTTTCCTAAATTAAATTTTTTATTACGTGAAGTGTTTATTAAAGAATAATATTTTTTTAAATTTTTGGTATAATAGAAAAATGACGAATAGAGCTGTATCTTTACCGTTTTTACATTTTTTTAAAATTTCGGCTCACAACATTTGTTGCGAAAATCGTCTGCAGAAAAGCAATACAGCTGAAGGTGAAGGGGAAAAAATGCAACAAGTTTTCGTTGTCTTCTTTCTTTTATAATCCTTTGTTGAAAATTTTGATGACTGTAAAACAATGTAAGATAAATTTAATATATGAGAGAGAAAACAATCCAGTTTTTGAAAGAAAAAATGTTTTATTCAGAATGATGAAAATTTGAGACACGTGATAAAAATATTTTATTCTCATATACAGATAACGGTTGTGTCTATTTTTTTCTTATGAATCTTTTGGTGTTTTGATAATTGGATGAATTTAGTTTAAGGTGACTGCCTACCTTGAAAATGTTTTTCATCTACATAAGGCATTTTTTTTTAATTTCAAAATCTTATAGTTTGAATATTTTTCTTTCCAAAACAGTTTTTCTTTTTCCTTTAAGCGAAATAGAAATAAAGTTATAGTGATTTTGAAAAACAACACTCTATGCAAAAGGGCGATAAGATAAAACTTTAAATGAGTTTTTCTCAAAATTATGTTTTCGAAAGAAGCTCTTTACCAGATACATGATATCTTAAGAACCAAACCAGATAACGTTTTGAGATTTTGTGGGAATGTTTATTATACTATTTTTCATGAAGTGGACCATAAGTTTTGTTGTAGGTTAAATATTTTTTCACTTAGGGTAGTTTTTATAAAGATAAAATTTTAAAAATATCAAAATTTTCATATTATTATGTATAATTGTCTGTAATTTTTTTGTATTTTAATATTTCTCTTAGATTTTGGTTCATTTTGAAGGGCACCGTAATATGTATGTTGTGTATAAAGAAAATTATAAGTGTATTGGAAATTTTTAAACAGTGTTACGCGTTTTAGTAAAAATTTGGTAAAATTTCCTTGAAAACAACCCTTTTTTCTAAAAGTACAATATTAATTAAAAAATTTTTGTGTATTTACATATTTTTTTCTTATTTTTCTTCCTAAAAACATTCAATTAGCTTCAAAAATTTGTTTTTATAAAAAAAAAATGGGTCCGAAGGTAGGCAGTCACCTTAATTTTTAATATTGTGATAAATATTTCACTATTTAAGGAACTTTGGTTATGTTGAAACAATTAGAATTTTTTTCAAAAAAATATAACAACTTATTTGTGAAAAGCCCGTTTAGATTTTAATAATGCTTTCTGGAATCATAATTAAATGTATTTTTATAATGCAAACATACATGGAAGATTTTAATTTTTAAAGATCGAAATATTCAATTTAGAAGATATGAATTTAATATTCAAATATAATTTTTTATTACTTATTTTTTACAAATAAACATATAATGAAAGATGTTTTAAAGAAAACATTGCAATAACGATGGATATCAGAATAAATTCATTAATTTGAAAAAGTTACTAAGTCCATAGGTCACAGGAAAACATTTCCTGAAGTAGTTTTAAATACCAATTTTTTTATTTTAAAATAATTTTTAAAACATTTAACACTGTTTATAAAATATTTCACACAATATAGTTTTACATAAACATAGCTTCTGAATTTGTTGTATATTTTCTTTTGATTACAATAATTTTTTTTGCTGTTCTTAAATCCTAAACTTAATTTAAAACTGTAAATGTGTCAAATTCTGAGATCATATCATAGAATTGAGGATTCTAAAAATATTTTTATCTAATTACAACCTTAAAAATATTAGTATATAATTCATTGAATATTTTTGAACTTTATTAAAAATTTTAGAATTATTAGACTAATTTACTATTTGCGGTAAAACGTATTATCTATTTATTTACTTTTCCGAAACATGTTTAAAATTATTGAAAAAATTAAGTGAAATAAAAAGTACGTTTATCTCATAAAATATACTTTTCTTTTAACTTATCAAATTGACATTCTCGTGATCCAAGGCAGAAGTTTTCAAAATTGTATGTCGTAAACTTGAACAGATAAGATTACAGTCGAAAAATGTAGAGTACGGTTTTTTCCTTTTTATGTTGAACTGCATCAAGACTGGTTTTTTATTTAATCAGATTGACCCAAAAATCTGTTTCAGTAGGTCTTACATCTGGACAATTGATAAATATAACTTTAATAAATGTTATAAAATGGATAAAAAATTCAACTACTCGAGTATTGTTTTAAAAACACGTCAAGAAAAATAAGAACCGTAAAAAAAAAGAATAATGTAGAAATATTTATTATAGACATCATCCAATACCTGGCACTTTTTTTTTCTTTTACATTAAAGACTGATAATTAATTAAGAGAATTTTTCCGTAGTTAAGGGGAGGGGGAGGTAAACATAATTCATCGATATTATATATAAGGAAATAATTCCTAATAATTATTTTCCTACTAATAATACAAAATACGTGTTCAAACATGGGAGCTTCCCATATTTGTTCGCATACATCCAAATCAAATAATAATCTAACGACCCTAAAAGCAGAGGTAATAGAGGCATGTTTCTATTTTTTTTTTGATGCTTTAAATTTTAATCAGAATCTGGCAATTCCTCTTAAATACTATAATTTTGTTTAATGCGTATAAAATATAATAAAAACTTTCATGATTATATAAAGTAAATTTTCATTTAAAAAGAAAATGTTACTGTAATTTTTTTAAAAAATAAATAAAATAATTGGGAACACTTAACAATTTTTGAAATTTGTTATTACTTATTATAACATTAAAATTAATATATTTAGTTTGATTAACTAACATAACGAGAAATATCTTTTTCCGCTATCCACATGGAATTCATTTTGTGATCTTTTTAACAAAATTATTCCTAATGTGCTGATTTTTAAGTTTGATTTTAGTAACGAATTCAGTTATTAATTGTTGTATTCGGGCAATTTCCAAGACTTTATAAAAACCTCTATAAAAAACTATTAACGATTTCACATCACTTAGAAATATTCCATATCGTTCCTAGTTAAGATCATATTTGACAAAAGGATATAGTTTCTTCTGGCCACAATATCTTTTTAAAAATTAAATCTGGATTTAGAACAATGCTATCATCTTCAACATCACATTTTTAAAGTTAGAATTTTAAGGATAACCTCTTATTACAAATAATTGTCCGATTGTAGAAATCTTATGCAGGGACGTTTTAAGGGGATTCACCCAAGTGACGGCCTGTTTTTTAAGCATTGTTAGGGAATTTTTTTTTGTGTTTGACGACTAGTAAAAAGATAGAACTTTATCATTTATTTATATGTGTTTTAGGAGTATGTATATAAATGTTTAGCCAAAAATATCCAATAGAACGAGAGTCATAGTGCTCTGAACACCCCGCCTCGAAAAAAGGGATGTTCACTTCCTCCACGATTCCGGCTGATTGGCTTATCAGAAATAAAAAAAAATTATCGGCGTTTTAATCTATAAGTTTAAATTCACCAAATGGACTACACTCACTTGAAAATATTACAAATTGGGTTTTTGGTAGACTTTTGAAGGAAAAGTTTTGAATTTCATGGGTTTTTCCGTTATGTTTTTGTTACAAAAAAATAGAAATATTTTTAATTTTGGAATGATCGTAGTTCATTTGGTGTGTCTATATGTGCTGAGTTTGCCCTATTAATTTGAAGTCATTCGGTCAAACCGTTCTTGAGATATGATGGAGGAAAGTTTGAAAAACACTGTTTTGAGACTTAAGGAAGCTGCTTCCACCTGCTTGGGTTTTTTAATGATGCATCCAATCCCTGATGTTCCAATGTTGATGTTGTCTCCAATTAAAACAGTGAAAATCTTAACTTAGCGCTACGAACAGCTGCTCTTCTAACACTTGCTTCTTTATAACGACTTCGAATATTAAAATATCACTTTACCTCCGCATTCTAGAAAAAAAGAGGGCAAGTAGGAAAAAAAAAAATTGATTTTTTTTAAACCATTACATGGGTGAACCTTCTTAAAACTGTTTGAGGTCATGGACCCAGAGAAATCTTTAAATTTTTTGTGAGGCCCTGAGCCCCTATACAAAAGTAGGTCCTACCTGAGATCTTTAAAAGTAGACAGTATATAGCATGCATTGTCCAAAGCCCGTTCAGATGGTAATTTTAATGTGCACGACTCACAATCTCGAAATTCTAGGCACAAATCGGCTCGATCGATGGCCGCATTTCGACTAAATAAGTGGACTGATTGCTCATGGTATTAGGCTCGGCATGGACAACAGTCTTGACATGAGTGAGTGAATATTAACGTCACCCTATTCAGCCACACGAGGGTTTTGTGAGTGAGTGAGTGAATATTAACGTCGCACCGATAGCGCACGAGGGTTTTGGGCACGGACCCCGAAATTTTTAAAACCCCGGCGGACGAGGAGATATTGAGCTGGCCCCCCTCCCAATCCACCACACCACACCAACGAGAGGACGTTTATTTCCGAAGATTTTGTTTTTGACTATCCAGAACCTATTTTGAAAGGGCAAAGGGAAAAAGATATTTAGTGTCATTTGTTTTAAAATGTTAAAAAAAAATTTTTTTAAAGTCAAAATAAAAATTATTTAAGAAAATATTTTGACAAAATGAACATAGAATGACCCATTTTCAAAAAAACCCCTTTTGGAAAATGCTTTATTATAATAATATTTTCCCTTTTTTAGCCCCGACCCCGTACAGAGCCAACTGAATTTTTTAAATAATACTTGAAGGGGGTTTATCCATGTTTTTCGACAAAGGGTTTAAAGAAAACGCCGATCATTATTTTAATGGTTTTACCCCTAAAAAAAGTGAATTTTTTAAAATCAAATTGGTCTGTGCAGAAGCGGCTTTACAGGAAAAAAAATTAAAGAAGCATTTTCACAAAAAAAGAAATTTTAAAAAATTATTCTGTTTAATTTTTTTAAATATTGTATTTAAATAATTTTTTTTTCAAAATGTCCTTAAAACAATTTTAAATGTTTTTAATCTAAGTACCCCAAAAATCATGAAAAATCCATTTATGGGATTTTAAAAACCCCGGTTCCGAACGTAGTCGGCTACCTTAAGGTAATAAAAATTTAAAAATGTACATACCCCTTGTTTATGACGGATGTTTAGTTCGAAAAAAGAATGATGTTTCGGCCAGAGGGTTAAAAATATTGAGTTAAAATTTTTAACTCTGGGACAAATAGGCATTAGTGACCCACGAGCTAGTACTACATAAAGTATGAACAAAATTTGACCCACGTCTCAAAAAGGTTCGCCATCCCTGGTATAGGATAAAAATACGAAACACACACTTTATACCAGAAAAAATGAATCAACTCGGTTAAAAATGGGAAGTATGATAAAAAATGCTGCTCTCTAAAGGATTGTGAAGCCAGAATATCATATATTAATTTTTAATTTCTTTTATACCTGAAAAAAATGTTCCAAATCCTCTCTTAATCCTATTCTTTAACATTAACTGAAAACATCCGTAACATGAGTGGCTACAAAAACAAATCAAATGCAAAATATGTAATGTGACTGAAGATATTTTCAATAGCCTAGCCTTTGTCAGTTTGTGTAAAAAGAATGAAAACACGCATCCCTGTTACTAAATATATAAAGCTTAGATCCAGTAGCGCACAGGAATTTTCAAGGCAGGTGTGTGTGGGGGGTCAGGGTCGAAGTTCACCATTCTTGTATCATGCTCCTTTTGATTTTCGGGAACAAAACACAGTAAAAACTAATTATTGAACCAGAAATAATTAGCACTAATTAATAAAATTAATCATTAACAACAAATCCTTGTTAGTGCGTACTATATACTTGGGAATTATAATTAATCGAAAAACCAAGGGGCTTTGAAGAGTAGGACCCCCTATATTGATACACCCTTTCTACTTAGATCTAGAATAATATTAAAATTTTAATAACAAAAGATATTTTTTTATATATTCTTTATATAAAGTACTATTAATGTTGACTTGCTTTAAATATTATTAAGATAATTCTTCTAAGTATGGAATGGGGTTCCCCGAAAATACCTTATAGTTCTAAGGTAGGGGTGTCCAACACGTGGCCCGCCAGTACGTAAGTTGCGGCCCGTCGACTCTTTTTAAAAAAAATTTTAAATATCACGTTTTTAAAGTTTTTTCATTTTGAAATTTATTTAAGGGTGAATTTATATATATATATATATATATATATATATATATATATATATATATATATATATGCTCTCATCTACAATGCATTTGCCTGTTAACTGTTCTTGTTTTAAAATAAAGTCCTTTTGATAATAGAAACGTCCTTTAGATTACAAAATAGATTTATATTTTTATCAAACAGTTACATTTGATTTTACTATAATAAATTACTTTTTAAATAAATTCGAATTGCATTATACATATCCTTTACTATGGATGGTACACATGATTCTATAAGTATTATTGACTTTCATTTCTCCTCCTTTTTCTGTTTGGGTGCCCAAAAAGCAAGAGGCAGTCGGAATGTTTTTTAAAAGTTTAAAAAAAAATATTCAGGACGGTTAAGATAAAGGACAATGTATACTTAATCGTTTGCGAATGACAGCACTATCAAATTTTAACAATGAGCAACGAAAGATCAATTCAATAGGAACACCGTAATTTTTTAGAAAATGATAACTGTAATATTTCAAACATTATTTGATCATTTTCATTATTATATTATATTAACATTACTATATTATCTATGTCTGTATACATGAAAAATAATGAAAACAATAATAATAATTCATTCTGTTTTGAATTTTCACTCCTATAAATGTTTTTTCGTTTCCAAATCTGATATAAAGGTTCATATTTTTAAGTGCGGCCTGCGAGATTGTAATGTTTTTCCGAAGTGGCCCGCAAGGTCATTTGGGTTGGATACCCCTGTTCTAAGGGTTCCAAGAGTATAAATTTGAAGACCACTGGTTCCCCACCCACAGGAAGTGCGAGGTCAGTGATCGAAAGGGGACAAAGGAAGTGAGAGTGGTTTGGAAGAGGGAGAACGACTTGTGAGGGGTGCTGACCGTACGCTTTTTGAGTGTAACCGCATTGTATTGTGTGAGAAACAGAATATATGCCGCCTACTTGGAAGTTCAACTGCCTTAGAATCTTGTGAATTTACTCTATTGTAGAATAACCGCTTATAACCACATTTGAGTAAACACGTGCAAATCAAAATCACGAAAAAAGGTTCGTGTAAAAACATAAATGAAGTGCATATTTTTTTTCTGTGTAATTATTGATTTTATAGACTAACTGAGATATTATAGCTTTTTTATTGCCCGTTTTTTGTACGAAAATGGTTGTTTACAAGTTTTATTCTCGCATAAGTCATATTCGGACAATCTGCATCTAATTCTCGTTAATTTACACACAGACACACATGTCTGTAACCTAGACATATTCTGAAAATACACAGAAGAAAAGTGAAGTAGCAGTAATGATTCAGGCCTTCTTTATAAAGGGGCTAGGGAGCAAAAAACAAACAATTGGGGGCCCTAAATTTTTTGTAAAAAAATTAATAAAACACGAACATATATTACGAAAGCATGTTTATGTATTGCGGGATATTGTTTTTGCTAATATTTTAATTTCTTTCGAATAATCACAAACTTTTGCAATTTTTTGATGCTTAAAATAGCAAGTGCATGTAAGGGTTCTGCACAGACATGCTTGACTGAAGATAATTCTTTTATTAATTTAAATTTGCTGAAAGTGTGCTGTTAAGAAAAGTTTTTTAAAACACAGTCAATACATTTGGAAATGACTCATCAAAATTATTTTTAGTATATGTTGCTATATGCCTTGTGCGTTTTTTATATCCCTTTTAATTAAAATCAAATCCCGCAGCATACCAATTTCCTCGATTAGGTTTTCATCTACATCTTTATTACAAATTTTAGTTTTTGGAACATTTTTCCAATTTATGTTTTCTAAGGATTTTATATCCGTGATTCATTTGAAATCAGAAATAAACTCTTAAATCTAAAATTTTTTTTATTTATTTAAATCTATTAATTGTTAGGAGGCTATTTTCTGTGCTTTTGGTCGGAATCAAATTTTCAACAACTATATGTAATATATTTATATTGATAAATCTTTTAAAAGAAGTATTTACCGCATTTATTCGAATCTAAGCCGCACCCTAAGCTCTCGACAAGTTTTTTTTAAAAAAATTGTATAAAATTAGATTATTTGCAGGGGCGTAGCTACCGCCGTATCAATGATACGGGGCCCCCAACATGTGTAATTACAGTCCAACTAATAGGGTTCTCATATCTAAAAAAGGCCCCTAGAGGAATTTTGATACGGGGCCCCCTCAGAACTAGCTACGCCAGTGATTATTTGATACAGTATTATAATATAATTCCGGTTCTAACTGAACTTCCAACTTGGACAACATTCGATAGAGACCAACAAATGAAAATAAGAATTCCGTAAACCGTTATTGCTCGATTCATCGTTTTTATTTGCAAAATGAAAAAATAAAAAAAAATGAAAGGACAAAACAGTATAAAATATATCGGCTTCAAGGAAGACATGAATGCTATTCTATGTTAAGAATTCAACAGCAAAACGATTTCCGCCTGTAAATCACGTGAACGTCACGATTGAACTGCTGGATATTCTATGCTTGTATGAAAAGCAACTTTCTCTCGATATGACGTCAGACTTACTGACCCACCATTCCGAGAATAGTTGCTGTTACGTCATAGCCATCAACTTGGGTTTTTTAGTTCCGCTTTCACAAGATCAGAAAATGGATTATAGAATAGTATAAATTTGGCGTTATTAATTCATATTTCTTTAATTCGCCCCGTTAAATCCTAATCATATAGTCGAAAAATTTTTTTTTATTGAATTCTTCTCCAAATTATTTTAATCGTAATATAAGGAAAGCTCAACATAAGTTTTCTCGCAAAAAGTGTTACTTTTTAGAAAAAACGCGAACGATTTAGTTTCAATAAATTGTATGTTATTTTGAAAAATGTTTAAAATTTTAGAAAAACAATAAAAATTGTAAAAAGCTACCAAATTTTGAAAAATTCTGCATAACTTCTAAACTATATTAGAAGCAACTGAACTTTTTATAAAGAAATCCCACATATTTATTTTAAAATATATATTTTAAGAGTTTTATACATTCTTTTTTTTTACATAATTAACAAATTTTTTATGCAAGTTGGTTGCAACAATAAAAGAAAAATCTCATGAAATTTCAATGGGATAATAAATAAACAATTCAATGAATTGTTAATTTAATGGGCAATGGAGCTATTTCCTTGTAAAAATGTTAAAGAAATGTCTTTTAAAACAAGCATAACACAAAGAAACATGACAAACTGTTTAAAATAGTTTTGTAGGAACTGATTAGGTTACAAATACACACCTACATTATCTATTACAATAACTGAAAGAATGTTAGATTTTGTAAATCGTGCAAAATAGTAAGAAATTAAAAAAATTTCTTTATATAAGCCTCTGTTCATTAACGAATAATGCTAACTTTTTGTAAATAAATCATTACAAATAAAATTAAAAGATAAAATATGATTTTTTATAAATTTCATTTTTAAAATAATCTTTATAATAATCAGAAAATGAAGCAAAAAAATATAATAAAAAAAATAATGCATTCGAAGATTAAATGAAAATTTGTGAATAAAATTTAAATTTATTATTTCATATACACTTTTCAATTGCAAGATCTTTGAGTGAATTACTGGGAAAACACTCAAATTAATATTTAGAATTCTGAACCATGACCAAAACTTTGTTAAATAACAATAACTGAGCTAATTTAAATATTTTTATTTTTATATAAAATTGAAATTTTCAATTTTTTTTTTATATGTATATTTCTTGGTAGAACCAAAAATACCACAGAAAATATTTATTGTTTTAGAATATAAGTTCTTCATTTGATTTTTTAAAACAGAATAATTTTATAAGGTTAAATGTTAATTATCAGATTGAAAAATGAAATCCTTCATTTTTATCAACAATTAAAGAATTTCAGTTCAAACGCTATGACATATATCATTTCAAATTATACAATTAATATTCAATTTTTTCAAGAAAAAAGAAAACACATACACAGATTGAAAAACAAAATTTTGTTGAGTTAATCTATTACTTGAGTTCCAGATACTTGAGATCAATATCACAATTTAAAAAGTCAAATCTATACATCTAATTCTATAACTAGACCATTACAATATTAAATTTTTTTTGAATTGATAATATTTGAAGTTTGATTAGAAATAAATTGCAAAAAAGTATGTGTATGCATTGGATTTCTGTTTTTGAATTGATGTAGAATTTGGGTAAAAAATATATATATAGTGTTTGCAAATATCTGGTAAAGCTACAGTAGCAAGCATTATCAATCAGATATGGTGAAATATATTTTTTTTAAAGAAATAAATTATACATAAGATTTATTGGGCAAAAAGTGTGACATAACACAAAGTATTTTCATTAAAATTTTTTTTACATATTTTTTTTATTTTCATACAATTTTTTAAAGTAGTTTCTTATTAGTTTAATTACATTTTATCGTTTTAGAATTCAATAAATTTTTTCAGTAATAGTAAAGTTGTTTGTAACTTTTAAAACTTCAAAATCATGATGTTTTAGATATATTTCAGACTATTATTTTATGCCTGAGATTACAATCTATTCCATCAAAATATTTTTATAAAGGCCTTGGTACCCTGATGACAGACTTTGTGACCTTTGTACAGAAGTTCATGATTCATCCAACAACCCTCTTGTGAAACAACAGAGGCTGTTGTTTATTAAATAAAAATAGATATTTAAGTCTTTACATGGTGTAGTGTAAAAGTTTGTGACAAATGGGATATAAACCAAGGATTTGTCTTAATCATTTGACCATGGTTCAAAAACATGACATGTATCACCATCTGCTTATGACATACATCTGCACCTATTAATGATTTACATCATTGATAGTAATTGTTCCCTTTATTAAAAATCTATTTAACACGCATTTAGTATTGTGTACAATCCAAACAACTTCTACATCTCATTAAAAATTCTGCATACCACAACAAAATAAATTCATTTTAATAGTACAAGTGAGAGAGAGAATAATACAATTATTTTGACAATCAAAATTACATTTTCCACCCATCTGGTAAATTTAAATTTGGAGAGAAACAAGAAAAGTAAGAAAAAGTTTAAAAGAGTACAAGGAATACGTGTATGAAATTCAACTTCTCCATATATTTGCTCAAAATATAAATCAATTTTGAGATAAAAGCACTGTCTTCATACTGATAATTTCCTGCATATACATGATAATCTCTGCAAATACATCTTGATAATTTCAACTTATCTTTATAAATGCAGTGAAAATGTTTAAAGTAATGTATTCTGAGTTAGTTTTGAAGTTTTTTCTATCTTTATAACAAAATATGGTCAAAGGACAGTGAAGACTATTTAGAAAATACAGATTACAAAAAATATGGTCATAAACTAGAGCTTTTATTTTACATTATTTACAACAGTAATTAAAATATAATAGTTTCAGAATTTATGCATACATATATCAAAGATTTAAAAAACAACAACCAGAGAAAGCATTAAATAATTAATTGCTTCCAGAATAATTTTCTTTGAAGTAATAAACACACACATTTGAATACAAATTCAAAATCCATATTTATATAATTTTCATCGAAATATGTAGTAAATTCAAGCATATACTACATACCTTTTTATCATAATTTGTGATATGCGTATAAAATTGATATATTTTTTTTGTAACTGCGATAAAATAAAAATCTGTATTAAAAGTTTTTAAAATTATTATTATATTACATATACTTCTTCATTTTAGAATTAGTATCTGAGCAGTTAAGTTATATATCTATACATACATGGATAATTCAAAAAAAATAGCGCAAATTTTTCGATAATTTATATTGAAATGAATTATAAAGCATCATAGTTTCATAACATGATTTGCTTCAAAATATTTAATACTGTAGGAAAATGTTCAGAGTAAAATATGAATCCTTCAAAGGACATAAAATATATTGAATCATTTAGAAATGTTTATTGCACAAATTTTATTATTCTAAAAAATTGTCTACCAGATGCTGTTAACTGCGAAATATAAAAAAAACTATTAACTACTACTTAAAATAACTGAGCCTTCAATTTGGATGATCCATCATCTTTTGACAAAAAAGTACTACATATTGTTAATTTACTCAATTGTTTAATAAGTTTTGTTTATGATTGTAGGAATTTCTAAGTTTTCTCCCTCCCTTTTCTGAAATCTTAATTACAAAAAGAATGAAGAATTTGTTTTATTATTTAAATAAAATTTTCAGAGCTTTGAAAATGTGTTTATTGAATTATAATAACCAGAACTGATTGGAAACTTCGTAATTTTTTTTAAGATATTAGTCCCCAATCAAAAATATTTTCAAGAATACTTTGATTTAATAGAATTTTGAGAGGAATTGATAATCGATTACAGAATCACTGTCATTAATTCATGTATTTGTTTTAATTATGTTCTTTTTATGTATTTTTTCAGTTTTTTTTACATATACATAATTTAATACACTAAAAAAAATGAAAAATTACATTTGGTTAAAAAAAATGCACTTTTTAAAAAATAAACAGCAATGTTATAGGGTAATCCTCATTAATTTCTTGATTTTAATGTACTTAAAATATATCCCTTAATATGTTCAATTTAATTGCAAAAAAAAGAATGCAAGAGAAAACTATATTTAAATTAAATATATACCACAACAAAATTGTTTATATCTATGTTAAAGAGAAATAATTGTTTATCATGCAGAGATATATTTAATATTTTGAATCAATATTTATAGTAATACAGTAAAAACAAAGACTTACACAGGAATCTTTTGAACCACAGATAATCATTATAGAAATTTAATTAAAGAAATAGCTATAAAATAAAGTTAAAGAATTCTTTTAAATTAGCGCATGGTGACTAATTCTTCAGCTGACGTTGGATGTATAGCAACACAAGCATCAAAATTCTCCTTAGTTGCACCCATTTTAATAGCTACTGCAAAGCCCTGAAGAATCTCATCACAACTTGGTCCTACCATATGAAGGCCAACAACCTATTGAAAAATAATAATTAAAAACTTTCTCCTTTTAACAATTACCATGAAATCCAATGTATAACATACCCTTTTAATATAAAAAATAAGATGAAATTCACGGATGCATGATTACATACTGGGTATAAAAATGATAGCTTTAAAAATAATAAGAAAGAGATGAGCATTAAAGAAATTAGACCACTGCATATATTGAAATGCTGTTTATTAAAAGAAACTGCAGTACTTCTAGAAGTATTCCACATTTTTGAAAAGCTTGAAATAATACCTTGAAAAAAAAATGATTTCAAAACATAAGAGCATTGGGCATGCACATTCAAGGTTTCTATGTAAAAAAGGGGCACACATTATACGACAAATATACCTAAAAATTAAAATTGTAGCTAGAAAGTATAAGTGCATCTTACATGGGCGGTGCACGTTATGTGCCGGATTTTATGGTAGTAGCTTTTTAAAATGTTATTTTAACAAACGCTATAATGTTAAACATGTAATTACATATATATCCATGAATCAGAGAACAATGATCTACATGAGGACTCCTTGCCTTTAAAAAACGTTTATTACCTTTTTAAAATTTTTTTT
>BMAV01026966.1:0-103222 GCA_019973955.1 Trichonephila inaurata madagascariensis
CCCAAAAATTTTAGAAAAAAATCGTTTATTTATTTTTCAATCCATGCTTTGGAAATCGTTATACACTGATGCTCACTTGAGGGACGATAAAAAAGTGACTTAACGATTTATAGAAAAAAATCTTTAATTCAATGGTTTTTACAATTTTTTTGCTTGTAACCAATGCATATGGAGATTACGTAATAGATATTGTTCTTAACATACTAACCATTCAATTTTTCAAAGATAAGTTTTAAAATTTATCATGGGATTTGAAAATGCTACTCCTCCAACAAAAATTGACGTACACACATGAAATTTAATTTACAAATACGTCAAGATATGTATAATATAAAAGTTGGTATGGGTTTACTGGTAGCATGATTGATATACGTAAAATACTTTTTTTTCTGAATGCTTAATGAAAAGTCCGTAAAAAATGCGTAAATTCTAAATTCAACTATTTTTTTTAAAGAAATAAGAATTGCTTTAATTCAAAAACATCACCTTTTGTTAAATGTACTTCTTGCTGTAAGTAATAAAAATCCAAAGCATTTGGCACAATAGAAAAACAAGCCTTAGCATTTTAAACGAAGATAAATGATTTTTTACCTGAGATAAATCCGTTGTTAAGTTTTTATTTGCCGTTGGGATCTGAATAAAACGAACATTTAAGTTAACATAACTCTAAATTTTTTTAATAATAAGGCTTTCAAATTTTGTGAGATTATAGGAAATTTTATAAAAAATAATTTTGGCTAAAGAAATTTTATTTGAATTATTGACCGATTTTTATCAATTGAATCTTAAACTCGTCCCCTTAAAAATATAATATTTAATTATTAACAAAAATTTTTTAAACTATTGAATTACTTCAAAATTCAAAAGAGAAATTTGTCAGATTTCTAATAAAAGAGATTTTGCAACTGCTCTAAGTACTTAAAGGAGATTAGAACCTTCATATGTATTAACTCAAAAAATATTTACAATAATAAACCACAAAATAATGTTTTGTATATTTTGTTATTTTACAAATGAAGAATACTAATACTATCCTCTGGGAAAATTTGAATATTGTAAATAAATATATAACGGTTAAAAAACACATTGCATATTTAGTTAAAATACCTATACCAGTAGTTCATAACCTCGTAACATATATACCTTAACAAGACTTTTTAGTACAATTGTAAAAAAAAACAAGAGTATATTTATTAAAAAAAATTTAACCAAATTTTTTTTTTAAAAAATTTTTTTTCATAATGGGGCCAAGTATTCCGCAGGTTATCGATTAAGAATCACTGATTAATACTTAGCATGGAAAACATCAGAAATCATTTTCTAATATCCTTTAAAAAATGTCTGGTAAGCAGTCACATTAATATAAAAATCCGATGGTATTTTTTATTTGTATCGATTTCAACTGTAATTAAATATTGGATGAACACGTTGGAACTGATTTAAAAGGCATAAATGGAAAATTTCATATATTTGTGTCACTTAGATTAGAATACATGTATAAAATTTTTTTAAAGGGAATATTTTGACAAAAATTATTTAAATACAATTTTCCCGGCAAAAATTAACTAGAATAAACTTTTTTCAAAATGTTCTTTTGGTAATGCATCTATTATATTATTTTGCCTGTATATAGCTCAGACCTCTGTTCAGAGGCTCAACTATGATTTTTGAAAAATTCGTTTTATTTTCAGAGTTACAACCAATTGAAATAACTATCGGCGTTTTTTTCTTAAAATTCCTCCACTCTGTTGTCGTAAAACATGGATAAACCCTATATATTTCAAAAATTCTAGTCCAACCTTTTGTACAGAGGTCTGAGCTTTTATACAGGCAAAATATATTTTAATAGAAACGTTTTGCATTAAAGGAAATTTTTTTGAAACTGGTCATTTCCCATGTTCCTTTTTGTCAAAATATTTTACTTTTAAAAAATTTTTATTGTAATACTATTTTTAAAAAAAATTTTATATACATTTTCTAATCTAAGTGACACTAAATATCATAAATATTATCCATTTATACACTTTTGCAAAATCAAGGTTCCGAACGTAGTCGGATACCTTAAAATTGTTATGAATTAAAAATATCATTAAATATTCAAATAATTCGCATGCATTAATTGATAGAACTTGAAAAACATTGCATTTGTATCAAAACATATTTCAAGGATATATTTTCATCAAGGTGAGCATATTAAGTTTTCTTTATTCTTTTTTAAATAACTTATTTAAATGCAGTAATATCCCGAACTTATGCAACAGGTGGAACTGAGTGATAGTTGTAAATAGGGCTGTTTTTAATTTTTTTATTTAAATACTTAAAAATTATTTTTTGTTGGGGCTGCAGAGAAAAGAACTTACTTAAGTTAGAAAAATAAAAAGTGTTATAAAATCTTGGGTAACACAAATACAAAATCGCGAAATGTAGTTATTTTGATGTAGAAGGTTTCACAAAATCTAACAAAGTAGTCTGCCGACTCAAAATTTTTTCACGCCCAAAATTTTCTCGTAGCACTTTAAAAAATTTTTAAACCCTTGTTTTGAAAAAATACGCTCTTCGTTGAAGTCTATATTTTTATAAAATCTGGAAACCTTCTCCAATAAATGAGGCCATCTGTCAAATTCCTAACCGTCATTCGATCTTCTTAGTCTGAAGACCGAAGTTCTTCAATGTCTTGCTCTTGCTCATGCATTTCTATGAGCTCACCAGTTGTCAATTCCCGATTGCGGGAATGAAGCAGTTTTTGAACGTCATCACTATTATTTGCCTAGCACACACAAGATCGACAACTTCTTCAATCACAATCAATTTCACCAGGCTCTGGCACCGATTCCATCTGAGTTTCAATAATAAAAACCCGAATAGACCAGATTTGATAACCGCCTAAGTCGGGGTACTGTACTTTCGAATAAAAAAAAGGACAAGAAAATATATCACTAATTCAAGCTCTTCTAATTAATGATTAAGATTCCATATCAGGGGCGTAGCTACCACGTATCAATGATACGAGGCCCCGAGCTACAGGGGCCCCAATTGTAAAATTTTGACCCTTTCAAATGATACAAATTTTGATTTCCAAGGAATTTTGATACATGGCCCACTCAAGACTATTTACGCCAGTGGATTCCCTTAAATAATCTTTTAAATTGCCACGGAATGAAAAAATATCAAAGATATTTCGTAAAACTATTTTTATAATAATAGCATTCAGGAGGAAAAAAATTGAGTGAGTTTTAAAAGTTTAAAGTCTTTTTTGTAAAACTGTCATTATTAACCCTAGATTATGAAAAAAACCCGCTAGTTTCTCATTTTTCATGATATATTATAAATAAAGGAAAAAATATTTGAACAAAAAAACCCATTTTTCAATTGATTGAATTTTTTTTAATAGTTTGAGGCAATGCACACTATAAATTTGGCAATTTATGGAACTGTTTCATTTATTACTCATGTACTCAAAAGAAAATACTACCGGAAATTATTAACAGTTTACTGTCTAGAGACGTATTTGTACCAATAAATATCACGTTTTGGAGTATTGCGACATATTGGCCGTATACTTCCTGGGTTATACGCATATTTCTATGGTGCTTCCTCTCCCAGAAGTCTACAAGTGCATTTTTTTATTAATGACTCATCCATAATTGATTCCCCCCCCCTTTTTTAGTGTAAGTGTTGCATCTCATTTTGAATTTCTCATTAAAAAGAATAAACTTCATTTATTTACCTTGTTCTCCCCCCAAATTTTTATTTTAATAGAGATTTATACATTTTGATAATAGCAAGTTTAAATGTCTTATCTCAAGTTGCAGTAATGCGCGGCACATTCTAATTTTGATTGATACGATTAAACAGTAAGTGACATTAAAATATTTTCATCAAAACAGAATGGGTTAACAACTATATTTTTCAAGAAGAGTTAGCTTACAAGAAGGGAAAATAATCGCGATATAATTACCTTAAAATCCGGCGTATAACGCGAACTTTAACACACGCACAAAAAAGGCCAAAACTTACGGGTGCGCGTTATAGGCCGGGTATAAAAATGAGAGCTTTAAAAATAAGAAAATATGAGCACACAAAAATTAGACCTCTGCATACATTGGAATACAGTTTATTTTTTTAAAAAAATAGTACATACATTCATTAAGAACTTAAAGGGTTATAGTTCTAAAAGTATACTATTGTTTTCTAAAACTTGGAATGATACCTCGAATAAATAACTTCTCAACATAAGAGCATTGCGCATATACATTTCAGGTTTTTTCGTAAAAAGGGGGTACCTCAATATACGGCCAATATACCTAAAAAATTTAAAATTGCATCTTGAAAGCATAGGTGCGCGTTATACACCAGATTTTACGGTATCTAGCAATGATTCAATTGCATACTTATTCTAATTTCAAATAAAACGTTTTATTAATTATCCAATTGGAGTATCCGCCGAATACAACAGCCTCCTTTAAGCATCGGATTTTAGTATAATTGCAACTTTTAAAAATATTACATTAAATTAACCTAAATTAAGAAATATTTTTCTTGATAATGTCACCAATTTTGATCGAGCCTTTAAATTACAATAGGAGCTGTTTAACAGAACCGGTTTGTAAAAACAAATTACAGACTATGATTATTATGACAAGGATGAAGTGTATAACAACTTATTCTAATTTCAGATAAAATAAGATAAATTTTAAAAAAAATATTTTAAACTTTACGATATGAATTTATTTAACACTTTGGAAAGGAATATACTGATTTTTATTATTTTTTGCAAACATTTTAAGGTGGTTTTAAGTAAAATTGAACTCGCATGTTTTAGAAATTATAAAATTAAAAAAATCTTAAGAAATTTTTATATGTACCACTGCTGATTTAAATTCATTAAGGGCCCTCGGGGCAGATCTGCAGATCCCCTTGGCACTGGCGGATCGAAATTTATAACCAAAGTATCTGATTAAGTTCAGCTTATCTGGGCCCCTTCCATCCCAGGGCCCCTGCCCCAAGCGGTGCAATGCATACGCCAGCACTGATACGTACTGAACGTATCTGACACGTAATACGAGTTTTAATCTACTGCGTAATACGAAACCTTATCGTACTTTCAATTATTTTTTAATTTGTTATTTAATTTCCCTTGTTATTATGTGCCTTGTGTGAGATGAATAATGGCAAATTGATGAAAATACAAATCAATGTAATGATTTCATTACAATTATTTAAAAATTTCGTAAGCTGCACTTCGTTATTTATTTTATACGAGTAATTTTTCAATAATTATTTTATAATCAATGGTTACGTCATTTTCTTATATAATTTACTTCATAATGATGACTGACTGTATACTACTCTTTCTGTTCATTAAAAGTCAGTAGGTGGTAGTTTTTTTCGACACGCAATTAATAATATTTTTCTCGGAAACTAATTATTTTTTTAAAACTTCATGTCTTACTAAATATACTTCGATACTATTAAACTTAATTCTTCTATCATATGTAAATATAATCAAATATTTTTACTAAAATTATTTGAGCCCCAATATGAATCAACAAATACGTTAAAAACTACAAAAAGAAAGAATGTTTAGTTAAAAATGGCATATATTTATTAAATAATGGGCTAAAATTTTAAAAATAATTTTACAAAAACAAAACTGTGTATCATTCAGTTTTCCCAGATGTAATTCCAGTTTTTTAAAATAAAAATATTTTTATATCTTACATTTATTACTTATCGTTTCTCTTTTATTATTTTATAACATTTCAACTTATAATGAAGATCTATTTACTGGGACTGAACTGATCTGCAATGTCCAAAGCCTTATGTTATTTTTCGATGTTTTGATAATTTTAAATTTTACAAAATATGTATATTGAAAAACTGTAGAGGTTCGTATTTTTTGAAAGCTTAAAAGAATAATTGAAACAATTCATACAAAAGTAATGACATTTATATGTGAGAATTAATAAAATAAAATAATTTTAATTTAATAGAATTATTCTGAAAATAAGATAAGTTGTATTTTATTAATATACCCCCCAACTGATTAAATTTCCAATATTTTTTTAAACATGTCTTAATTTATTTAATATAAAATTTTAGTGATTTTATGAATTTTTAAATTTCAAATTTTTGTTACACGTAATAAATAACTGAGCTATCTCTTCGCAGTAAAGTAAAAAATAAAAAACAAAATAAGAAAATAATTTTAATTACACGCTTGTACATATTAATTTCAAAATTTTCTATGGACTATGGCAAATATGAGCAAATGGAGACCTGCAGAATTTTTTGCGGCCCACTAAAACAGTAGGAAACCAAAGAAACAGAAAATATTCTCTTTTTTTTTGTCAATATGTATTTGAAAGCGAAGGTTTTGCTTAGAAATATATGTTGTTGCTTTGTTGCACAAAGTTTTTGCTTTGAGAAGATCAATAGGAGTCACATAGATACAAGTTGGCAGACGTAAACTTTCAGACTATGATGAGAATTTCGACAAGCAATCTCACTCCTGATCTTAAAAAAATTGTAGAAAAGTATGATATTGTACATTTTTACTCATTAAACTGATTCTAAAATTATATGTGCTTGCAGCTAATAATTAGCACAATAAATAAGTTGTTAATAAAACTGCCCCATTTCATTTAACTTAATTTATTGATTCTTATATTGTACAATTTATGCTTTTCTTTAGATGTAAAAATAATTAATGTAACCATTTTAAAAAGGTGTGGCCCTCCAATACTCTTAGTTTCCACATTGTGGCCATCGATCCAAAACAATTGCCAACTTCTGGACATTTTGGTACCAGGGATGAAAAAATTAAGGATTACTAGGCTGTATAATAGGCAATTATCAAGCTTTAAAAAAAAAAACAGAAGAGTAAATATACTATTGTTGCTGGAAGGTAATACTGCCGAAAGTAGATGTTGCTGTAGAACATCACGGAATTTGATTCTCGTTTAGTTATATGTAGATCATACACACCGTCTTGATATCGCTTTGTAGTGAATAAATTAAGTACAACATTTGAAAATACCGACAACGGAACAATACGTATTTTGAACGAACGAGCTTTATACCTAAAATAAATTATAAATTAGACGAGAAGTACGTTCCAATTTTAAAATGCTATCTTATTCTTCAATTTAAAAAATGTAACCCGATTCCCACAGACCGCCAGCAAAAGAATAACAGATGCAAATACTCTCATGTCCAAAATTAAGGTCACAGACACAAAAGCTGTAAAAACTGATTAACCATTTACTGTGTTGCCATGAAATTTGGCATAGAGACATATTGTAATGGGAGAAAGAATATACCAACATAACAATATGGGAAAAAGTTTAATTGCGAGGGGCAGGGGGATATTAAAAATTGAGAAATCATGAATCAGAGATCAGGCATTTATATGACCACCTTGCACTGTCATACAAGCGTAACAATTTTTGTTGCACAACAAAGCGCCCCTTCTTCCAAAAGTATGACTTTATAACTTCGGGGTGTCCTGGGAGAAGGGATATGCTGATAAATCACTCTTCCTAGACCATCCCAAACATGTTCAATAGGATTAAGATCCGGAGACATGGTGAATATCCTCTTCTTCAAGAAATCCATAAACAATACGAATTCTGTAAGGCAGCGCATTATCGTCGAAAAAACGTAGTCCGCTCCCATAGCATCCAGAACAACCTCGCACAGACTTCAAGTACCTCATCCCTAAAGAACTGGGAGTTGACAGTATTCGTATTGAAGACGTACAGTCATGTACAACTGCCCAACATTATACCGCCCCTCACAAGGATTTCTTCGCCACCTCAAATCTGCATGACGTTTGTAGATTGTTTGCCTGGAAAATGCACGTTAAATGCAAACGTCCTCCCGTTGGTGTGGTGTGGTAGTTAGGAGAGGGGGGTGCCAGCTCAAGTGTCGTCCTCGTCACTTGACCGTGGTTCAAAATTACGAGATCCGTCGCCAAAAGCCTCGTGTAGCTAGCTGAACAGCGCGACGTTGATATTCACTCACTCACCGGGGCAAAAGAAGCTACAAAACATTATTCAATCTACATTAGACAAAATTGATTATTATTTTTTTGTTAATAGTATGGACATTATTAGGTATATGCAAGGTTAAAAAATTTATTTCTATTTATACCTATGGTTTTGAAGATTTATAGAAGATATGTTTAAGATTCTTATAAAATAGTATATAGCAAATATTTTTTGAATAAGATAATAAAATATAATAAATATATTTCTATTATTCAATTGGTATTATAAATGAAACTTATATTTTCCACAATAACTCTTATTATCATGAAATTAAAGTTTTCCCACAAGGTGAGCATGCTAGTAACTGCTTAGCCAATATTTATTTGCATTTTTATGAAAATGATAGTATTAGTTACGAGTCCTGTTACTTTTTAGATACATAGATAACCTTATTATTTTTAGTAATAGTAGATTTTGCTCCTAGCTTTAATTATTATCCTTAGTATTGAAAATTATTAAAAACTAATTATAATAATGAGTCAGCTAACTCTTTGGACCTTCAATAAAATATTAAGAATAATTTGCTAATAAGTAATATTTTTGATAAAAGAGACTCGTTTGATTTTCACATTATAAAAATGCATTTCTGGTGTAGTAACTTACACCTATCAATATTTAGAAATACTATCTCAATATTTAGAAATACTATCTTAAATTTTATTTTAAAAAAACAATGATTTAGTTACTGATAATGTATTGAAACAAAGTAATTATATTAATTTTGCAATATTTGTCTCGAATACAATTATCCAAGTAAATTTATTTTTAAATATATTTCTAAGTTACATTAACTCTATTTTTTAATTTAGATTACTAATTTATTTAAAATATCTTATGATTAGTTTAATTTTAAAATATTGTTCGTGCTTAGTTTAAATGCAAAATAACTATCCAGATGGTGCCACAGTTTTTTTCTTGTGCTAACACGTCCATTTTTTCATCAGTTTACGCGGGACTTTGGTATAAGATGTATTTCTGCTCTTATTCAGGGATTCATTATTGCATGTAGGATTCTTTATTACATGCAATTTTCACATCCTAATTTTTCCTATAGAATTTTTTCTTATTATTCCTCTCTATGAGAGAAACGTTATTACTCTCTTTTATTAATTTCATTTTACTTTACTGTCTTGGTTTATCATCCACGTGTGTTAGGAATAGGCTTAACTTATCAACATAGCTGTTTTTTCCTATATGCCTAAAATTTCTGATGTAAGGGGAAGGTAGATCCATATAGCATTGGTTAACCCTAAATCGCTGGCCTAATTCAGCAACTGCTCTAGAAATCATAATAGGTCCCCATTTTAGCCCAAAGACTCTTTTAGTATCTACATCTGTTGAGTCTCTTGAACTCAATTTTTTTCTTTAGCATTGTAGGTTTTACAACTTTTTCAATTGGTATTTCATTTTATTTTTTTCCCCCATTTTTTTTTATATAAGTCGCCCAACTGGTGTAGTGGTTAGCGACGCTGACTGCAGTGCCGTAGGGACTGGGTTCGAAACCCGGAGAAGACATAGACGTTTGTAAATGTATAGTGCCTTTGCGGCATGGGGGTACTCTAAATAGCTGTCGAGCACAAGTCCTCTCGTGAGGTTGGTGGAAGAGGGAGAGAGGTGGGAGACCCCTGGCCACCCCACGGTTTTCTTCCTCCAAATTGGGGTGGAAACGTGCAAAATCGTATTGTCACGTGCATGGTGCTCAAAGCTAAGACGTAAAATTCTAGCCCTTAGCCGCAATGAATTTCGCGGATCTCGATCTGACTTCGTCAGGCAGGTAGCATTAATCACAATATATATATATATATATATATATATATATATATATATATATATATATATATATATATTATATATATTTTGTGTGTGTGTGTGTGTGTAGGGGACCAGGGAAGTAGTTATCACCGTATCTATGATATGGGGGCCCCAAACTTCAGGGGCCCCGGATGTCCAAACAAACAATATTAAAATGTTAAGGGGTCCTGAAAATGGACTTTTAAGGAATTAAAGAGATTTTAGATACGGGGTCCACTCAGGTCTAGCTACGCCATTGCGGAGGACATAAGAATTAAAGGGTGATGAGGGAACATAATAAAAAAAAAGGTTGAGAAACACTGTGATCTAAACGATTATAAGAGGCCATTCTCATATATAACAGGCTAACTTGTATGTTTTATTGCAATATTCACAAAACCAGAGGCAAAATTCTCATATGCTTAAAAGGACTCAATTCAGTAGTTCTGCAAAAACTAACGCTAAACAATTTCTTTTCCTAAATCAAAGATTGATATTCTACTACCTGTTCTTCAAATTATATAAAATTCAAATTCTATCAGTTTTACTCGAGGCAATTTAGAGTAAGTGGAAAAACGTGCTTGTGACCTTAATTTTAGACAAAAGTATAAAATGACATTACTTTAATAATATAGATTGTTAGAACGCTAAAATTAAGTATAGATATCTTTGTTATGCAGATTTGTTTTTTCGGAAAACAACATTAAGTTAATGCAAATTTTTGTCTTATTTTATCCTTCAGAAAATCTGAAGGCACAAAAAGAGAATAGAAGCATCACCTCAAAAAAATGCAAAATGACGAAAAAATATTAAATATAATTATTAAATAACTGAAACAAGGGATTATTTTTCCTTCCTAATGCTATTTTCGAATTTTATTCTTGCAAAAATTAACCATGGTGTGGCGGTTTGCTTCTCATTAATCCCTAAAGGGAAATATGTGTGAACCTAACCGATGGGGAATTCAAGTCAGCCTATAAACAACTTTGACCGTTAACGGAACCCCGAAATCGGTGGGTGTGCCTACCCACAAAATAAAAATTTTTTAATTTATATTTAATTGCTTGTGTGTCATGTGTGTCGTTATAATAAATATCAAAAAACTGAATATATATATATATAGGCTAATTCTCTACAAACAAGAGATAACATCCAAACAATAACATTCGAAAAACACATAGACAGTAGGAAAATCACACAATGAAGGACATATGAGTAATCGAGATTAAAAATTATAAAATGGATGCTGCAGTGTTATAAACATTACCGACTTAGGACAGCTAATATATAAAATAATTTATATAAAAGTGGGGTTGAACATGTTTTTTGGCCAGCCAACCTTCCCCCTTTTATGTAAATAACACTGAGCAAAAACCAATAGAAAATAATGGATAGAAATATCTAAATCCATTATAAGAAAGAGGTAACTTACCTAAAAATTGCACTTACAAATGCAAAGCCCGCGCTAAATCTGAGTGCAATAAATAAGTTATTGCTAGATTCTAGACCCTAATGCAGATTTGAATCAAGTGAAGGCCTGAAATGTAGCACTTAACAAAAGTATAAAAAGAATGGAAATAAAAATTAATAAGAGTTGCAAATTATGGCATAACTTTAATAACACTGGAGTAAATATGAATAAAATAATAAGTAATTTTATCTAATATTAGATTATGGAGATAACTATAACTATGAAATATTTAAGTTTATAGTAATAAACTATTATCAATCTCAGAATTTTAATCCTAACTATTTTGAATAGCTTTATTCATATAACTATAAATAAAATTAATTGGGTATTTCTGATTTAAGCAATATTTAGTGAAATGTTTATAGTTATTTATAATGTCTGACTTTTCTTACACCAGAAATTTATTACGTTGTATATAATTAATAACAATATTTCTGAATATAGAAACATGTACATTACTCTCCCAAAGAGGAACTTTTATAATATTGAAATTAAAATCTTTTTTATCATAAATATTAGAAACTATTACATTATGATATAATTTGACATGTATGTCAAGAAAATTTGCTTCATTGTTGTTATTATTTGTCTGTATTAAATTAAGATATTGTGGATAAAAATTAATGTTAGGTATAAAATTGGCTTGTTTGCCAAAAATGATTATATCATCTATATAACGATAAATATAATATTTAGAATTATTAATGTAACTACTTTCAAAATAATGTAATGTAAATTGGCAACGATAAATATAATATTTAGAATTATTAATGTAACTACTTTCAAAATAATGTAATGTAAATTGGCAAGACAGTTGCTCTCAGGGCACCTTGTGGCAAACCTTTAATCTGCAGATAATAGTTACCTTTATGATATATATAGTTCTCTTTAAGTACAAACCTAAGTAGTGAACCAAATCTATCATAGTTAACATTATTAAATAAAATATCTTTATGTAAATTTACAAGTATATTAATCAAATCATCAATATTAATAGAGTTAAAGAGATCTTCAAAATCTAAATTTATAGACTGAATAAATTTTTTTATCTTTCATTTGTTCAATAAGTGATCTACTATTTACAATTAGTGATTTATATATATATATATATATAACCTTCAATTAAAGGTTAAGAATAATTTGCTATTAAGTAATATTTTTGATAAAAGAGACTGATTTGATTTTAACATTATAAAAATGCCTTTTTGGGGTAGTAACCTACACCTATCAATATTTAGAAATATTATCTTAAATTTTATAAAAAGAAACAATGATTATTTACTGATAACATTTTAAAACAAAGTAATTTTGTGAATTTTTGCAATAATTGTTTAGAATACAATTATCCAAGTAAATTTATTTATAAAAATTTATTTTTATCTTAGTTCATTATTTTATTTAAAATTCCTTTTATTTAGTTTATTTTAAAAGAATATTTTAAAAATACAAAAAAAAATTTAAGCGCTTATTTTAATTGCCATATATCGATTAGTATATAATCATCCAATTTTATTTACTTTGTAATATATTTCTATTTGATTTTATCTATTCTTAACTTTGTTCATTATCGTTTTTAAAACTTTCTTTATTTAGTTTTTTTTTTAAAAAAATCTTAGGGGTTTTTTGTTTAATTTTGCAAAATAAATACCCAGGTGCCCACGATTTTTCCTCCTCGAATAGTCGTTTAATTGTTTTCGTCATTTCGTTTTAAGCTTATTGGGGAATGTTAAATTTTTCCCGATTTCCAGTATTATTTTCAAAATTTTTTTAAATTTTATTATTATTTTCCCCCCTTTGGACATTCATTATTGTTCTCTTTTCTAACTTTTTTAAATATTATCAGGTTTTTCTTCCAGTGTTGTATTGGAATTTTTCAACTTTTTTTTTCCCCCCCTATTAGTCGAAAGTTTCTGCTGTAAGGGAAGGGTTTGGGATATAAAGCATTCAAACCCCTAATTAGCTCCTAATTCGCGCAGTTTTAAAACAAAAGGGTCTCCATTTGTCAAAGACTTTGTACCATTTTTTGTGTCTGGTGTTTCCCAATTTTTTTTCCTGCTTTACACTGTAGGTTATAGTACTTTTCACTTTTATTTTATCTTACATATATATATATATATATATATGACTGATACTTTGAACACGTTTTAAATACGTGTCACATGGGAGGAGAAACCAAATTAACTTTTCGTGAAATAGAATTTAATGTGTTTGTTGACAAAATTATTGAAATTGCTCGTAGAATCAACCATAGCAACTATGTAGTTAAAAACTTCATAAAAAAATCCATTTTCAAAACCTCATTTTCGAAAAACCGATTGAAAAATAAACAAATTTTGGTTGAAAAAGGTTTTTTGGAAAGGCTAGGGTTTCTGCAAAAAAACAAATACAAAATAGTTTTACACGAAAACGCTTTTAAGAAAAAAATATGGTTAAGGACTAATACAAGGTTTCTAAAAATTAGTATAAGTTTTAAACATTTTTCCCCCAACACGGGAAAAAATTTGTTCTGGGTTTAACAAAACGGAAAAATTTCCCCGGGTGAGATTTAAAGAGGGGTGTGAAATGAAAGAGATGCGGCTTCACATGTTTCTTAGAAAAGAGGCTCTTGGCTTTAAAATACATAGAACAGCCTGTGACAAGAACACATTTTTGTTTATCTAATCTACTTTTACCCTCCACCCAACAAATGCCACACAAAAACATCCCATCTCTCATCACTTGGCTTTGGAATTGGTGACGGAATTGCAGTAGGGAAAAAACAGTGGGTTTGATTACGTTTTTTTTCTATTTTAAAAAATTGTTTTAACAAATGGCAAAACTCAGGGGGAAAGCAAACTTTTATTTCACTTTAAATGAAGAATGAGATTCTTCAGGCTGTTGAGAAAAAACAGAAATCTGTAAAGGTTTTGATATTTCTAACTCTACATTATCAACAATTAAAAAAATATAGAAATTAGGCTTTGAACAAAACAATGAAATAAAAAGCCCCCTTAAATTTGTTGAATATACGTTTTTTTTTATTGCAAATATCCTTTAACACGAAATTCTCTTAACTCGAAAAAATATTTCAGTCCCCTCAGTTTCATGTTACAACGATTTTCACTGTACCTAGTTTGAAGCTAACAACATAAACTTTCACAGTTTTTCCAACTGGAATATTATTGAAAATATTTGAGGTAAATTAGAAAGACAAAAGTATTAAAACTGATTGAATTAACTTTAAAATGTTGTTAGTTACACTGTTGGAAAAATAATACCTCAAAATTTTGTTCAAAATTAGTTAATACTTCTAAAGCACATATACATCTCAATTAGTACACACTTACCAAAAAAATTGACTGAAGACATGAAATCTAAGGGGGCTTATATCATAAGTATAAAACCTTAATTAATATATATACTTACGAAAATGACCAAAGACCTGTAGTCTAAGGGCTTATATATCATAAGTATATGCCTTAATTCATGTTTACTTACGAGAAGTATATACGTTAATTCCTACATACTTATCAATGAGAATGATCGAAGATCTGAAGTTAAGGTGTTAATTATGCTAAATATTAATTTTACTTTAAAATAAGCAACCAAGGATTAATGTGAATTGTTAGGCTAGAAACACACACACACACACACATATATATATATATTACGCGGAAAGCTTGTTATAAAATTAGTTATCCTTTATACAAAAAAAATTAACTTTAGTTTTTATTAATAAGGAATAAAGTAAGCTTCAAATTCTTTTTCCATCTGTCATAATTTCGCGGGTTGTACTTGCAATAGAGAATGTTATCTCTAATATGCAGCTCCATAATACCTAAAAATATAGCTGTTTTTAAGGTATCCGACTACCCTAAAATCATGATTTTCTTAAAAAATTGGCAATTTTTTTTATGATTTTATTTTATAGGCCATCTTATTAAGCTTTATAAACATACCAAGTGTTTTATTTTCCATTCACTAGAACAAAACCTACAAGTGTTTTATTTTAGTAAAAGCAGATGCCTTAACTTTACATAAGATGTCAAATTTTAAAATGCGTTTTACTCGAAATGTGTTTTTTTTTTTCGAAAAGTTCAAACGGAGACGGTGATTGCTCAAAAAGTTTTGAAAATAATTTTCTGAAATTTTGTGTGATGTTCTGTATAACTGTAGAAGTGTTTTAACCTTCAGATTTATCAATCACTGTTTTATTAAGCAATTTCATATAATAAATAAGATAAAGTGCTCTAGTTTTTGTAAAAATTAAAATATCTCTTATCGTGAAAATTATTTAAAAAAGGAATAAGCATAGCAATACATCAAAATTGAAAAATTGATAATTTGTTGATTTACTATTTGTACAGAGCGGGCCCCGTTTATGTAATTTTCTGTCAATTTTTACCCATTTTAGTAATAATAATTTCTTTTTCTCTTCTTAATTTTAGCCTTTTCTTTTTAAATTTACTAAATAAATCTAAAAACCACAAAAAAAATCCCCAAATCTCCATTTTTTAGAAAAAAGTTGTCGCAAAAGTAGTTGGATACCTTAACAGCTATATTTTAGGTATTATGGAGCTATAACATTTTATAGGGTTAAATTTTATGTGGAGCTAAAACGAATTACTACGGTACTTTAATACGTACATTAATTCATATTTGATTGGCATTCCTAAGTAAGACTAATGACAATAGTTTAAAAATTCATAATAGAGTGTAAAAATCGTAAAACTCTCCATCGTTAATTTTTATATTTGTGGGAAAAATAAATTTTTTATACATTTTAAAAAAGTATACGTAATAATATTTAATTTTAACTAAAAATGATTATAATTTTGAAAAATTAGTGCGAGTTAATTGTTTTCAAACAACTTGTCGCAGCTTTGCATAGTTTTAGGAGAAATAAGTTTTGTTTTTCCAGAACAAGAAATAAAATCTAAAACCAAACGTTCTGGCGATTCCCAGGATTGTATTATTATTATTACTCCTTTTCAAGCGAAAACGAATGAATTTTATATGGGGTTAACCAAGGAAGTTCTGTTGCTTTTGAACTGTATATTGAGTACTTCTTCATAACCGTATATAAGTACTTCCTCTAGCTTTGGAAGCCCTGTCCAATAAGAAGCTTAATTTATAAATTCCATTTTTTTAAAAAAAAAACCGCTAAGTTTTGCTTTTAAAAAATGTCATAATAATGTCTTTTCAATTTCTCATAATTGAATTATTAAAACTGTACATGATGGTGTTCTATTTAAAAAAAAAGTGATAATCTGAAGGATACGCCTGCGAATAAGTAATATTAAAATAACCTAAACTCGTTTTTTTATTTGTACAGCAATGGCAGAGAGGGCTTTCGCTTCCTATATTTAGCTGAAAAATTAAGAATTAAATTTGATTTAGTGCTTTCCCAACCTTTTTATCACCGCGGACTGGTCAACGTTTGATAATTTTACCCTTGAGGCAATGATTGCTTAAATTTTAAGATTGTTTTGATTTAATAATTTTAATTTATTTCAATACAAAAAAAAGAATAAAATAAGAGTTATAACAAAAAATGAATATTAAGAGATTTAACATGGAATATAAAATTATTTCCTTAATAAGTCGCACAAATCCGAGAGAAAAAAATACACTATAGTAAATGAAATGGAAATAATTTAATATTCCTTGTGCGGTGCGGTACTATTTGATCCAAGGACCAACTCCGGTCCACGGCTTGAGGACCACTGATTTGATTGAAATGGACCTGGATTTTAAAAACAGAGGCCAAACAGCCTCAATGATTCCATTAAATGATTTTATATTCTTTTAAAAAAATTGAATTACACGAATTTCGAATAACTGGTAAAATATATTTCCTAATTGCACTATTTATGTACATGTTACTATTTATATGGTGGTGTTATTATAAGATGTTAGTAATTATACACACATAATGCGAATGGGTAAAGTAAATGGGCATTTGAGTGAAAAAATAGTTAAGAGACAATACTCTATAACTGCTATGACTGACTTTGATTTCCTTCCTTCAACATTTAACTTATTTCATATCATACTAAATTATATATACACTTCATCCTCATTAGAAAGATCTAACACATAATGCTAAACTTGAATAATTATTTTCATCTGGCTTTGACGTCTTGAGAAGATGCAACTCATCATCTATGGCATGTCAGCCCCTGGATGGGACAAGGCCTTCTGAAACAGACGTTTCCAAACACCTCTATTTGCAGCCTAACTGTTCCAATTCTTAGTTTTATGGACAAAACAATCCTGTACTGCATCGATTCATCAAAATGTAGATCTACTTCTTTTTCTAGTGTTTTACTATCCTACGGATAACATGACCAGTCCAATTGAGACCGCTCAATTTAATGTAATGATTATTCATCTGGCTCTTGGAACGGTCAGTATAATTCGGTGTAGCGTCAGATACCACTTTACTGAATTTCTGTAAGAACCCTTCTCAGGACCTTGATTTAATAAACAGAAGTACAACTACTTTCTAAAATATTTTACACAATAGACTTTTTGATTTTAAAAAAATCTTTATTTATCGCCTTAGAACATTTTGGAAGCGTTACATGTTTGATTTAATGTTTAAAAAATGATTTTCCTGACTTCTTGCAAGGACTTAAGACATGCATTTCAGCATAAAAATCAGTAATCTTAAATTGTGTTAAGAGTACACTAGAGTTGTAAAAAAGATGCGGTATTTTATGGACCACTTTATTTTAAAACAGTGTAAAAAAAGCTATGCGTATCTTATTTTGTGATTTGTTGAAGTTAATATAACATTTTATATAAACATAAATCGTTAAATGTTATTATGTATGACAGCAATGCACCATTGTATTTAAGAATGAATTTTGTAAATACATTAGACTTTGCTTGTTATGTAGAACTCAACTGATACCATCGTTTTGGACTAAATTCATAAATAAATCTATCATGCAGTTTTTTTTTATTTGATGTTTGCAGAAATAAAATTTTGAGAGAGAGGTAAATTTTTTATAAAACAATTTTACATCAGCATCATTAAAAAAAATTGCATTAAAAGAGGAAGTCAAGAAACAGAGAAAGAGGGAAATAGTATTTTTATTGTTACTTAATTATTTCAAAAAAGAAGCTTCATTTTGATTTCGATTGATTGATGGTTTATTAACGTCACCCCTAGAAGCAAATTGTATATCTTGTAAATATTAAACGATAAAATACGCTCACGCGATGAGGACGATGCATAGATCTGCGCGAGGCGACACCGTACTCTCCAAGCCTCCAAACCACACCTAAGTAAGGAATTTTAAAAAAAAAAAACTCGACAGACTTAACATGCATAAATCCCTCTATATAACTGCTCAGTCCAAATTTATTTTCCAACCATATCGTCTACAATTGTGTGCCAAAATGAAAGAATAAACACATTTTTAAGAATTTTTTTAAGAACTACTGAACCGTTTTCAACAAAAATTGGTGAATATCAATAAGAGAAAATGCCTTAGTTATTATCCAGTTCAAATCGAATTTTTTAAAAAAAATTATGTAAATTAAGAAAACAAATAAAAAGGAGGTTTAAATTCTGATTTAGTAATGTGTTTTAATTTTTGCTAGCGTTTCTGGAGACTTACGCCTATTCTTGAATTTTTTGCAAACAATGGAACAGACAATGTTTTGACTGTGGATTATGATAAGAGAGCAAATGGGAATTCGGAGGCAGGTCAATCTCCAGCGGAGCTGACAAAATGGCTCGATTTTTCTCTAAATAATGAAGAGTTGGAGATACTGAAGAATTCCAGGCAGGGACCAGAACAATATCAAGAAGGCCAGTTACAGCGTATTCAAGAGTCATCAGACGCTAAAATAATCTCCATTTCGCTTTCATTTGAAGGCTCAAAAGTTGAACGCTACTCAACTCACTAATGAGCTGAGCTAGTTCCCTGCTGCCAAAGGATTAATAAGGCAATGGTTTAAAAACAGGACACCTATGGTCTGCATCCCACTACCTTGGGACCTTTCCGACATGATGCTAACAGCATGAAACTAATAGTGGATTTCTTTGCCATGAAGTTGAAATTCAGTCTGAACACTTTTCTACATGTTCACAAATAGGGAAAGCTTCCTCCAAAACCATAGAAATGTATCAAAATGGAAGCGATGGTGTTACTGTTTGGGTCGTCGTGGTGGACGGGCACATAGAGCTACACATCTTTCTGGGAGGCACCTCGAATGTTCTCAAGGCAGAGGTAGGCAAATAGCGGCCCCAAAGACAATAAGAAAATCCGTTTTGAACTGAAACTTCTTTCCTGTACGTGATCAAAGATTCGACTTGTATTTTTCACAATTAGGAGAACAGAATTACCTTATTAGGAAAAAGTGTCTTCAATAAGAGATCATCTATTGAGTATGTAGGACGAGGTCTCAAGAAGATTTCAAGATTGTAAAAAAATTGAACCCAAATTCAGTTTTTCCTCTGTCCTCTCATTACTACGTATATTGATACAACATTCTAAGAGCTACAGCTAGAACTTGCTTGCTTGCAGTCGGATTACAGTTTTAAGGAAATTTTTAATGCTATTGCATTTATTTTTACAAATTTTTGATCAGCTGAAAAATTTCTGAGTGTGAAAAATTTTGCTGGTGAATTTTTCTTTACATTTTAGGCAACATATATTTGTAAGTACTTTTTTTTGCACGAAATAGATGCAAGTTAGCTGACATTGACTTACAGGTAGTGATGAGAATTTAAAACAATCAATCTCACTCCTGATTTTAAAGAAATTGTAGAAAAGGATGATAGGGTCGAGAGAGATTTTCCATTAAACTGATTTAAAAATTATATATGCATGCAGCTATAGATAATACGCAATTAGCACAGTAAATAAATTGAGTTAAACTGTCACTGTTTAACTTAACTTACATTTATTATTTTTTCAATAATAAACCATTTTGGTGGGTCTTCAGGGTATCTCCGCTCCCAATATCCCCCGATCCAAAACAAATTGAACCCCCCTCTCTTTGGGAAATGAGCTCGGAGGTTTTCAGTCGTGCCTAAGGCATTCAATCCTTTTTTATGGACGACAACGCTCGCCCACACATGGGTCAGTTAGTTGATGAATTCAAGATTAAGAATATTCAGAATCACTATAACATCTGTTAAAATACTATAACAAATTAAGAATTATTAAAAAACACTTGTATTTTTTTATTTTTTGACGTATTGAGCAAAAAAAATTGAAATTTCTAACCAAAGCATTAACATCACATAGCTTTCAAGCGTTAAGAATCGGAACTACCACGGTTACCTTTCTGATTATTAAAACACAATGGAATAACCAAATAAATTGATTAAAAATCACTGAAAAAAAATCTTACCTGCTTTTAAGAAGTTTTCTCCCATAAAAAACTATTTCTTAATGTTGTTTCTAATTTCTTAATGCACCCTATAATTAAAATGATAACAGTAAATATAAGAATTTCCCTCAAAAAAAAAAAATTAATCCTAAAAAAAAAAATTACTTGGGAAAAATTCCCCTTTAAAACTTGCTTATCACAATACCCCAAAACTACATCTTTAAATGTCATATGTGTTAACAGTAAACAGAATTTTTCTAGGGGGGGTCCGGGGACGAAAAATTTTCCATTCTTTAAAAAAGCTCCTTTTTTATTTTGTGATTTTCGAGAACTAAAAAATTTAAAAAATTATTAAAAATAATTTGCATTAATTAATAAAATTAATCATTATTAACAAATATTTAATTAAAATTTTGTTCATGTATTTTAAATTAAATCTAGGAAAAAAAACAAGGGCTTGGGGGCCGGGTCCCCGGACCCCCCCCCCCATCTTGTGTGCCACGTTTTTGGGCCAACCAAAAAAATTAGAATTAGAATTTAAGAATTAAAAATGACACTACTATATATAAGTACAATAAAATATTACAATAAAATTAGAATAAAATTAGAATTAGAAATTATATTACAATAAAATTAGAATTTAAGAATTAGCAATGACACTACTATATATAAGTTAAGATGGAAATATGTATTTATAGCCTTGTCGATTCAATATTTTTTAAGAATAAAAAACTGACTTACCATTTTTATATTAGTTATTAGTTCAACAAAAACAAAGCATAAAATGACTACATAACACGAAGAATAAATAAAGAAAATGGAATTTTACCCTTGCCCTCCAAGAGGGTGTTCTCCCCAAGATCTTCTCTCTCCTTCCTTCTCAACAACCTAAAATAAATAACGAATCACCATTAGAGTTATGATTAAGGGACTCTTTAATTGCATAGGAATCTTAAATTGCAAATCTTTCAATTTTTTGAAAAAGATATATGCTACAGCCTCAATATTTCTGAGCATTTTGGTACCAAAATTGTGTTGATACTATGAAAACTCCCGATGTTATTAAGAAATAAGTAGTGAAAATTAAATTGAAACCCTATCTGTTTCTTATCTTTAACTTAATTTTTCGTAAAACAAAAAATTTAGCTTCCGCGCAGGATTTCTCAGAAACTATTTATGGTATCAATTTGAAACGTGTTCAAAATAAGGCTCTTCATAACTTATACATCAATTTTCAAAAAAAAATTTAATAGAATCTTCTTTATTTGAATTTTAATTATTTTTTTCTAAAAATTTTAAAATTTTCGTTATAATTTTATTTAAAAAATATTTTTTTCCCTCTAAATTTCTTAAAAGAGTATATAACTTCAAAAGTGAGCATTTTTATACCAAGTAAAATTAATTTTGTAAATTTTGATCAGTTTTGTACTTCAGAATCCTGCGCGGTGTAAAATACTAATTTTTATATTTTTGAAAAATTGTCCAATTTTTATTTCCTTATAACTTTTTAAATTACTTCTCAAATTCTCTGAAATTTATAGAAATGATGTATATATATATGATTATCTTGTGGAAAAAATTACAAATTATTGTTTCGTTTTATTGCTAAGTTACATTGGTTTGAAGAAGAATGTCTTTTTCAAGTGCACGGACATCTGTTAAGAATCCTGTGAGCCCTTAAATAAAAATCTTGAAAATTGCCATTTAACTGAAAAATAGGACAATATCAGGAAGAAAAGGGAAGGTAAGAGTGAAATGATGTTAATTTAAAAATATGATTTTTTATGGTGGAAAATGAAATTAAAAAATAGTTTTTCGTTGACCCTTTAACTCACGCATTATGCATTCACACACAATGATTTATTACATCTTCAAATCAATTCTCCCATTTCTAGAACTTTATAAATAGAATAATTAAATTAATCAAAAGTTAATTAAGTTAATCAAAAAATGCCGGAAAATATGGAAAACGTTAACACATTGAGGATACCGTACAAACTCCTAAAAGAACACATAGTGAGGGACTTAGGTTTCAGAATCTACCCTTCAGTATTTTGGGCAACAAGGCGCGTTGGTAAAGGACTTGTTTTCCCTTTGTCGTCTTCGTGATGCAGCAGCAAAATGCAAATTGCAAAACGGAAGACAACAGAACATTACGTATTTTTTTTAAAAAAAAGTAGCCAGTTTTTGCAAAGTCTGCTACTTAAATTTTCAGTATAGGCTGCTTTATGCCTACATAAAGTATTTTTTGAGGTACGTACTTTTCCTTTGCAAAGGTGTTTGGACAGTTTATTTTCTGTTTTATTCTCAAGCAAACAATACATACAAGTGCAGTATATTATTTTCTGAGGAACACGCTTATTTGTTCCTTTTTAATCCCATTCTCAATAACCCGGCATTTTCACAAACTCGGCCACCCTTCGGTCCACATTAGGACATGTTTCTAGAACTCTACTGTACTAAAATTATATCAATTTCAAATCGTCATTGCGTCCGCTGTAGCCGAGAGTATGGTCGCGAGCTCGTGGACAGCAAAGTTTCAATTTACGAGGACATCGCCAATATCCCTGGTGTTCCGTTAATAAACTCTCATTCACTCAAATCGTGCCACGTATTCAGAGTTCTGATAGCCTTGAATACAGAAGTTCTTCAAGTTAAATACGTCGACACTTGAAGTCAATATTGGCGTAGTTGGGAAATAAAGAGACTGGAGTACTAACTACTATCGTGTGTTCGCGTCATTAGACCGTGGTCAAAAATTGAGAGATTTATTACTAATTGCTATGTTGCTTCTAAGCGCAATATTGCGCTATCAATTGAAACCGTACATGTATATAACTTATGAAAAAAGCAGAATTATTAAACATAATTACACAATTCTAATATAATAAATAATAAATACACGAGCTTGAATTAATGGTTTTTTTCTATCACGTTTACTTCAAATTGCAAAAATATAATTTACAACAAAAATATCCCATCGATATCGGTAAGAACATAAATAGAATGCATTTACATAAAAATTCTTGAACATATGTATATCGTTCCAGATATATACAAGGTATATGGTAGTGAACAACCAGACCTCACACACACAAATCGAAAATTTAATAATCATGCTCCAGTTTATTTTCAAGAAGCATTTACTGCCGTGTAACAGATTAAAAAAAAATTCATTTATCGGTTAATAGATGATTCTAAAATGCTTAAAAAAGAAGCAATTTACTAAAATTTATTACATAGCTTTAAGCCTTAATTTATTAAGTTGTCACTATGATTCTTCTCCGATTAATTTCATCTCTTAAGTTAATATAAAATATAAATTACCACACGCACAACATATACTATATTAAAATTCATTTTAAGTTATTTCTAATCAAAATAAACAGCGGTAATAATTCTAGGTTATTGTTTCTAATTAAAATAAATAACGATAATTATTCTACATGTATAATGTGATGCTCGCAAAACTTGCGCGAGATTTTATGTACTAGAAGAACACTATCCAATTATAACCATGGGTTTTCAAATAAAAATAACCTATGTATTATACCTGAAGAAATTACAAATAAAAATAATTTTAGTTCATTAAAAGATACTCAATACCTTATACTTTATATTATCACGATATTGATGTTACTCAATGCCTTATACTTTTAAACCAGAAATTGAGATTTCCTATGAATAAATTATTTTACAATAAAATTCTTAACAAAAACGTTTGTTTGAAAATTATTTCAACAGAGATTAATCTTGAAACTTTAATATATTATATCGGAAAAAGGAATTTCCTACTATATGTATTAGAAGAAAGTTTTTGTTAAAAAATTATGGACGTTTTTTATTAATTTACAAGCAGGGATTTTAAATTCTAATATATAAAACCTGTTTAAGAATAAGGTTGCTCTAATAATATAAACAATTTAGTTCTTGGCAAGGAAACATAATTATGAATAAATATGGAAGTTACATTTCGGGTATTAAAATTTAATTCAATTGAAAATTATTCCTAAATTTCTCATGTTTCAGAAAAAGAAATATATATCAATTTTTAAAAGAATTTGTTACAAAAACTTAATATTAAAAGTAAGTATATGTACCTTAAGAAATCGATAATGGTACTTAAAAAATTAATTTCTTTTCCTTAAACAAAACATGATTAAGACTCAATATCATAATCAGATTTAAGATTCAAAAATTTCAATACATATCCTTTTCTAATTATTTACTGAAATTGTTTAAAAAAATTATTACCCCGGTTATAATTTAAGTCCAACTTACAAAATGCTGCAAAAAGAAAAACTCTATTTAGAATGTCTTTCGAATTTGAACTCAATACACACTTGAAGAAGGGAAAAACAATATGGAGAAGTGATGACGTGTCCTAAGAAGTTCTCAAGTGTATTAATAGATGGCGCTGTAAGCGACACAACGGAAGTTTATCGGATACGGCTACAGGTGACATTTTATGCGCAATTATAAGGGCTTCAGACATATATTGAATTAAAACTCATTTAAAAATGAAGAATTTATTTAAATAAATTGATAGGGAATTTTTTTATTAGGACAGAATTCCAAAAAACCAACAGTATCAAACAATTTTTAGCAAAAAGACTATGAATGTTTATTTGATTCCTCACTTTAAACCCGTTATCGGAAAAAATACCGAAGCCATTTAACAATAGTCAATTGGTTATAAAAAAAACCGACAATATAAATCACTATATTCTACATTATACTTTGTGGAAACCGGAATTTTTTATCATTTATTTATTTTTTATTTAACAAAATACGATGGAATGACGATTTGAACATGCAAGTCATATTAAATGCGATCACACGTCCCTTTATTATTAACTGATAACGGCCATCACGTATACCAGAGGTTCTCAAACTTTTTTTTGTCTCATAGACCCATGTTTTTCGGTTTGACCCCTGCATACCTAATGTTGAATTTTTGCAAATTTTTCAACTTACATGTCTTTTTAGCAGCTCTGGTACATCTACTTACTTTAAAAGAATTAAATTTCTAATGTAGGAAAGTATAGCGTTTAAAACTTAAGAAACTCATGTTAATGAATTAAATTAAAATTAAATTGATATATCAAATAACTGAACAACAAAAAATGCTTTTAAGGAGAGGGAAAAATCTGGTGTTTCAATAACAAAGTTTCATCATTTAATATCAATCTAGTTAGGTTTAACCCTAAATCTCCTTTGTTAGTAAGTGTCCAGTTTTATTTGTTTTTTGAGATAGGCAAACTCAATGAAACTCCCTCTCACTAGGAAAAGCAATTAAAAACTTTTTACGACATTCCATAATTCACAGTAAATACCAAGTATGTCTTTTTTAAAGCCGAAATTACTCTGAAATTTATTTCTAAATTTTAAGATCTTCGTTAGGGTCTATTCTGATTAGTTCCTATTGTAATACGATTTTTTTCAATGTGACTAAATGAATTCATTGTCTACTGTGGTATTAATATGAAAAGAAGCAATCTCGAACTAGTTTCAAAATTTGAGTAGAGGGCATTTAAATGTTGTACGGAATGTAAAATGTCCTGACAGACTGTCTGTGACAAATTGAGAAAATTTATGACGTCCGATATTATACTTCTTTAGTTTAATTCTGTAAAAAAAGCTGAAATGATCATTGTCTTAATGAAACTTATGCTTTCACCTAGAAATCATAAATTAACCTTACTAAATTTAATAAATAAATCAGTTAAATTGGTAAAATCTGATTTCCACCAGATCAAATTTTTTTAAAGATTAAAATCCCGATCTTGTTTACTGAGAGCCACTATCATAGACACCAGAATTATTTTTCTGCTCGCGTGGACGTCTTGCAGGTCGTCCTACAACCCTGGGGGTCTATGTAGACCACTTTGGGAATCATTGACGTATACTGACACATAAAAAAGAACGAAGTACAATATTTCATAATTCCAGTCAAATAAAATACATAATTAACATTTTAAGTCAAGCCTTAAGAACTTTCATATAATTGAACGACATACTGATATTGCAAGACTTCTAAAATGATGAGTATGTATGAGTAACAGTATGAGTATGTATGAGTATGTACAGATTTAATTGTAATATGGATACAAAATTAATAGAAAAAATATTCATACATATACTCATTTTTTACACAACATAATATTTTTTATTCATCGCTATCCTCATCAAGAATATTTTGGCCTAAAAAGGTAATTAAACTTCCGAATATGGATAAATATTGTTAAAATGAAACAAATACGATTGTGTGTGCTAAATTTCAGAGATTTTAAGTTCTAATATATAAAATCTGTTTAAGAATAAGGTTGTTCTAAAAATATAAACAATTTAGTTCTTGGGAAGGAAACACATAATTATGAGTAAATATGGAAGTTACATTTCGGGTATTAAAATTTAATTCAATTGAAAATTATTCCTAAATTTCTCATGTTTCAGAAAGTTAAATTCAGAAAGTATCAATTTTTAAAAAAATGTATTACAAAAACTTAATATTAAAAGTAAGTACCTTAAGAAATCGATAACGGTAATTAAAAAATTAATTTCTTTTCCTTAAACGAAACATGATTAAGACTCAATATCATAATCAGATTTTAGATTCAAAAATTTCAATACATATCCTTTTCTAATTATTTACTGAAATTGTTTAAAAAAATTATTACCCCGGTTATGATTCAAGTCCAACTTACAAAATGCTGCAAAAAGAAAAACTCTGTTTAGAATGTCTTTCGAATTTGAACTCAATACACACTTGAAGAAGGGAAAAACAATATGGAGAAGTGATGACGTGTCCTAAGAAGTTCTCAAGTGTATTAATAGATGGCGCTGTATGCGATTCAACGAAAGTTTATCGGATACTGCTACAGGCGACATTTTATGCGCAATTATAAGGGCTTCAGACATATATTTAATTAAAACTGATTTAAAAATGAAGAATTTATTTTAGTAAATTGATAGGGAATTTTTTTTATTAGGACAGAATTCCAAAAAACCCAACACTATCAAACAATTTTTAGCAAAAAGACTATGTATGGTTATTTGATTCCTCTCTTTAAACCCGTTATCGGAAAAAAATACCAAAACCATTTAACAATAGTCAATTGGTTATAAAAAAATACCGACAATATAAATCACTATATTCTACATTATACTTTGTGGAAACCGGAATTTTTTATCATTTAGTTATTTTTAACTTAACAAAATACGATGGAATGACGATTAGAGAACATGCGTCATATTAAATGCGATCACACGTCCCTTAATTATTAACTGATTATTACTTGACTGTATACCAGAGGTTCTCAAACTTTTTTGTCTCATAGACTCCTTGCCATGTTTTTCAGTTTTGGTTAGACCCTCTTACCTAATGTTGAATTTTTGCAAATTTTTCAACTTGCATGTCTTTTTAGCAGCTGGTACTTCTTACTTTAAAAGAATTAAATTTCTAATGTAGGAAAGTATAGCGTTTTAAAACTTAAGAAGCACATGTTAATGTATTAAATTAAAATTAAATTAATGTATAAAATAACTGAACAACAACAAATGCTTTTTAGGAGAGGGAGGAATCTGGTGCTTCAATAACAAACTTTCATCATTTAATATCAACTAGTCAGATTTAACCCTAAATCTTCTTTGTTAGTAAGTGTCCAGTTCTTTTGTTTGTTCGTTTTTGAGATTGGCAAACTCAATGAAACTAACTCTCCTCCCTCTCACTCGGAAAAGCAAATAAAAACTTTTTCACGACATTCCATAATTCGCAACAATACCAAGTATGTCTTTTTTAAAGCCAAAATTACTGACATCTGTTTCTAAATTTTGTTTTAAGATCTTCGTTAGGGTCTATTCTGATCAGTTCCTATTGTAATACGATTTTTTTTTCAATGTGACTATATGAACTCATTGTCTACTGTGGTATTGATATGAAAAGAAGCAATCTCAACCACTTTGGGAATCACTGACGTATACTGACACATAAAAAAGAATGTACAATATTTCATAATTCCAGTAAAATAAAGTATATAATGAACATTTTAAGTCAAGCCTTAAGAACTTTCATATAATTGAACGACATACTGATATTGTAAAACTTCTAAAATGATGAGTATGTATGAGTAACTATATACATTGTACAGATTTAATTGTAATATGGTATTCAATATTTTTTAAATACAAAATTATTTGAAAAAATATTCATACATATACTCATTTTTTACACAACATAATTAAAATGTTTTTGTCCATAAATATTTTTTATTCATCGCTATCCTCAACAAGAATATTTTGGCTAAAAAGGAAATTAAACTTCCGAATATGGATGAATATTGTTATAATGAAACAAATACGATTGTGTGCTAAATTCAGGGATTTTAAGTTCTAATATATAAAACCTGTTTAAGAATAAGGTTGTTCTAATAATATAAACAATTTAGTTCTTGAGAAGGAAACATAATTATGAGTAAATAGGGAAGTTACATTTCAGGTTTTAAAATTTAATTCAATTGAAAATTATTCCTAAATTTCTCATGTTTCAGAAAGTAAAATTCAGAAAGTATCAATTTTTAAAAAAATGTATTACAAAAACTTAATATTAAAAGTAAGTACCTTAGAAATCGATAACGGTACTTAAAAAATTAATTTCTTTTCCTTAAACGAAACATGATTAAGACTCAATATCATAATCAGATTTTAGATTCAAAAATTTTATTACATATCCTTTTCTAATTTTTTACTGAAATTGTTTAAAAAAATTATTACCCCAATTAAATCTCCGAACTTATAAAAATTTTGTGTAGGGCAAATTTTGATAATTAGAAATGGTCCGAAGAATACAGATTTGTATTATATGTACAGGATGGTTATGATTTAAGTCCAACTTTCAAAATGCTGCAAAAAGAAAAACTGTGTTTAGAATATCTTTTAAATTAGAACTAAATATACTTGAAGAAGGGGAAAAACAATATGGAGAAGAGATGACGTGTCCTAAGAAGTTCTCAAGTGTATTAATAGATGGCGCTGTAAGCGACACACGAAAGTTAATCTGATACGGCTACAGGCGACATTTTATGCGCAATTATAAGGGCTTCAGACATATATTTAATTAAAACTCTTATTTTTTTATTAGGACAGAATTTTAAAAAAAATCCAACAGTATCAGACAATTTTTAGTAAAAAGACTATGAATGGTTATTTGATTCCTCTCTTTAAACCCGTTATCGGAAAAAATACCAAAGCCATTTAACAATGGTCAATTGGTTATAAAAAATACCGACAATATAAATCACTATATTCTACATTATACTTTGTGGAAACCGGAATTTTTTATCTTTTAGTTATTTTTAATTTAACAAAATAAGATGGATTGTCGATTTGAACATGCAAGTCATATCAAATGCGATCACACACGTCCCTTTATTATTAACTGATAACGGCCATCCCGTATACCAGAGGTTCTCAAACTTTTTTCTCATAGACCTCTTGCCTATTAATATCAAAAGAAGCAATCTCAGAACTAGTTTCAAAATCTGAGTAAAAGGCATTCAAATGTTGTACGTAATGTCAAAAATGTCCTAACAGATTGTCTGTGACAAATTGAGAAAATTTATGACGTCCAATATTATACTTCTTTAGTTTAATTCTGGAAAAAAATTGCTGAAATAACATTGTTTTAATGAAATTCATGCTGTCACTTTGTAATCACAAATTAACCTTACTAAATTTAATAAATAAAGCAGTTAAATTGGTAAAATCTGGTTTCCACTAGATCAAATTTTTTTAAAGATTCAAGTCCCGATCTGGTTTAATGAGAGCCACTATCATAGACCCCAATTTACACTCATGGACCCCCAAATTATTTTTCCGCAGGCGTAGACCCCTTACAGATCGTCTTAGACCCTGGGGTGTATATAGACCACTTTGGGAATCACTGACGTATACTGATACATAAAAAAGAATGAAGTACAATCTTTCATAATTCCAGTAAAATAAATTATATAATTAACATTTTAAGTCAAGCTTTAAGAACTTTCATATATTTGAAGAACATACTGATATTGCAAGACTTCTAAGATGACGATATGTATAAGTATACATTGTACATATTTAATTGTAATATGGTATTCAATATTTGTTAAATGCAAAATTATTTGAAAAAGTATTCATACATATATTCATTTTTTACACAACATAATTAAAATTAAAATGTTTTTGTCTAGAAATATTTTTTTTCCCTTCGCTATCCTCAACAAGAATAATTTGGCCTAAAAAGGTAATTATACTTCCGAATATGGATGAATATTGTTATAATGAAATAAAATACGATTGCTAAATTTACAATATATTAAATGAAATAGTATTTAATTGCTTATATCAGAAGAGTATTCAAGATAACAATTACCAGCTGTTTTAACTACCAAAATTCTTAACACACACAAAATTAAAAAAAATAATTAATATAAACAATAAAATGTATATAATGAAACATTAAATGCTCAAATACCCAAAATACAGAACATTTTTAAGAAAATTTTCAAAACCTTGCCGGAAACAATACTTTTATGCATCAAGAACTTTTTACTTGTTGATTGATACAATTATCAGCACCTAATTGAATTTAAATCTTGAGAATTACGGAAATTAATAATATTTAATAGAGTCTAGTTAGTTGGAGCGACTTTCTTTACTAAAAATTACAGAAATGGTACCTCTTGTCACAGAATTTCGGAAATCCATTAATATTTCATACAATAATTTAATCTAATTACTTAAATTTAATTAAATTAATAAAAACTTTGAAAATTAATAATATTAAATGAAATAATTAAATTTGAATTACTTTAATTAAATTTAATTAAGTTGGAAAGAATTTTGGAAATTAATAAAATTTAATGAAGTAATTTATTTTAAATCTTGAATTAGTTAAACTACCATCAAACCAAAATTAAATATAGTAGAATTAAATAAAATTCTTAAATTTTCGTTTTACACTTGTATTACTTCAAAAATCTTCCATCATAATAAAAGTTTTACTTTATTGGCGCGAAACTGTGAACAGGGAAAATAGAATTAAATTAATCAAATTTCATTAAGCCCACAGAATAGAATAGAATTCGTACAAATATATTCGTAAGCTTCACTGGTACTACATACATTACGTAAGTTTATACCTTTATAAGTAAAAAAACAGGAATATTAGCTGAACATTTAAATCAGTTTTACTAATTCCTCCTTAATTGATATTATAAAAAGAAGAATAGAACTTACAAATGTGGAGAAATTCTTCTTTTACGTCTATGATTTAATTCTGTGAAATTAGGAACATCAAAGATCAAAACAACACCATCAGTACAGCTAGATATCTGCGCAGAACGGAAATTAGAATTTTCGGGACAAAGCAACTGGTTTTATACTTGGCTATCCTACAACTTAAATTTGGCGCGTTATCGTCTCTTGGCTACATTTAATTGCCATTAATCTTCAAAAAAGTTTTTTAAAAACTGCAATTATTTTAATTTTTTCTCCGTTTTTAAGAAAGGAAAAAATTATGTAACATGCCATATTGAAGGAGGATTTTATTCTTAATTGAATACATTAAAGGTATTTCAAAAGATGAATAATTGAATTTTTTTTCTTTTTGCATTATGTCTTTTAATCGACAAGTAAGGAAATCTGTTCGTTTTTAATCATGTTAACAATTAATCTACAAGCAAAAATGCCATTAATTTTTCTACTTTTTAAGATACACACTTTTGTTTGTTTGTTTGTATTAAATCGTACTCGAGTAACAGATTGGACCAAATACGATACGAAAATAATTTTTAAAAGATACATAACGACAAGATTGGTGAAAAGGTGGCCTTAAGGATTAAAGGGAATAAAACAGGAACCATATATATATATTGATTCAGAAAAGCTATTTATATTGGTGAGTGTATTAAAATGGTTAAATTATTTATATATATTAAGAATTTGAAATAAAAAATCTCTAAAAACCCTAAAAATTTCTCGTTTTTAAATTTTTTTTCCTTTAAAAAACCACGTAATGCCAATATTTCTTGTAAATAGTAAACACATCAATGTGAAAGAAAGAAACCTCTTGTCCTTCCTTTTGTAAAAAAATTACAGCGATAGAATTTTTGTTAAATAAACGATATTTAACTTTTTTTAGTGGAAATAATTAAATTTTCACATTCGTAACAGAAAGATCGTGCTATCCGAAAACAAATACTGAATAGGAAATTATTTTTTTAAAGCTCAAAAATATTTAATAATTTCTGTCATGAGAAAGACCATCAAACAAAATGTTTCTCTCTATAAAAAATATGGTGAGTAAAATAATAAATAAGTGATAGAAATCAAAATATTATATTTATTTTGAATTTGTTTAATATTGCTAATACATGTAGTATTCAAAAGTTCAGGGAATACAATCATTCATGACAATCAAGCGGGTTAAGGGGGAATTTCCATTTGAAATATTAATTTTACCTGATGTTCATTTAACTAAATTTTTTTTCCCGTTCAAAACTAAAAGGTTTTTGGAAAAACTTAATTTTTAAAGGATTTTTTAAAACCCCAAAAATTGGACAGCTTTATTTACAAGAACACAAAGTTAAAATTGGATAAACCAGCATTACTTTTTATTCTTTAAACCATTATTTTTAAATTTGCTTTGTTCAAAAATGCATCCAACTTTTGTTCTGAAGTAGCAAATAAAAATGTTCTATTCTTTGTTGCCAAGTTTAATTTTTTCCCTAAAGTGATAAAAAACGTGAACTTAAATTTGCAAACAAAAAAAAAAAGTTTTGGCTAAAAATTAAATTTAACATTTGTAGAATGATTTTAGTCCCCTTAAGAATCAGCAAAGGAAAGTCATGGGTGGGTCATTCCCCCTTTCTGAGTCGAAATAAAAAAATTGGGTTTAAATCCCGTTTATCTGGTAGGACCCAAGTATCAGGTAACCCATTAATTAAATTTTACGGGGATGTAACGGTTTTTCAACATTGTTGAAATCGCTCCAACATGTTTTGCAGTATAAGAAACTGCTTTTAAAATAACTGACGAAATTTGTCCCGTAAGGGGTCCAGAAAAATTTTAAAAATGTTGAAAAATGCCCGTGTGAGGTTACGCTGTCTTAAATTTCAGCAAAGGGAAAGTCATGATGGAGGTATTCTTTTGATAATGAAGAAAAAAATTGTTTATCCAGAATTTATTCTTGAGGGAAGAACAGTGAACAAGGAGCGCTATCTAGATATTTTACGTCATTTAAAAGAGTCCATTCGTTGTAAACGGCCCCAAATGTGCAAGGTATACAATGATAAGTTCTGCATGATAATTAATCTGCGCATCGGTCCCAAATGGTCTCAGAGTTTCTCGCCAAAATTGATTCTAAAATATTTTTATATCCCTCCAATTAACCAGACAGCTTCCCGCAATTTTTATTTATTTCCGTCATTGGAAAAAAATGCTGGGATGTATTTTTGTGTCATCAGCTGAGGTGGAATCAACATTGCAGGGGGCCTCAGGGTGATTTCAAAAGATGATTTCCAGCAGCGCTTCAAGAAATGGTGCGCGTGCGGGTAAAAGCGTATTACCCCCTAGGGGAATTGTCAAGGTAAAGACTTTATACTATCTAGCCTTGAAAAATGCCATGTTCTGGAACTTTTGCATCCTACAATGCATGTGTAACAAATTACATGGTGAATAAATGCATTTATTCTTAATTTAAATATTAGAATTTACCTAAGAATTTTATTTATTTTTTCATTCATTTTGTAATTATTTCTCAATTTACCAAGGCTTGGATCTAAATTTGCTTAAAGGATCTAAATATCTGAAACAGAACTTACTTTGTTGAAATGTTTGAATTTTGTATGAGCAAATACACATATCGTATTTAAAAGCTATCATAATTTCCAAATTTAAAAAATATTTGATGACACTATTTACAGGTATTTTAAAAAATAGGTATTTTGAGTTTGTAGTTGAATCTGAAAAACTGAATTACAGTAGAAGCATTTAGGGATGTATAAAAATATTTATCGATATTTATTTATATTTGAAGCCAGACACTAAAAAAAAAATTATAACACTAACAAAAATCATTTCATACTCTTAAGAATTCATTATTTGAACTAGAATCAATTTTTTAATTTATCAATTCTGCGTTATAAAAATTTAATAATGCCACCAGCACTAAAAAAATTACAATGATATTAAAAATGTAGGATGAAGTTTTCGATAGATTTTTATGCCTGAAGGAAGTCGCTTTCTTTCAAATATTTTTGATGCAGTATACATATAAGAAAATATGTCCTCAATCATGTAACGTTATAAACTTGGCATTGGTATCATTTAACCCGCGGTCACTCGCGCCTGTTTTTGCTTCCGTCGTTACTCGCGGGGTGTAGAGAACACCCCAAACTTTTAACACGTGTATTTAATTATGAAAATAAAATTAAGTCATTATGATACATATTTATAAAGTACAAGATGTTTTTTTGTATTATACAAATAAAATTATTAAATTTATTGCATACAAATGAGACTAACATTAATTTAAACTAAACATACAAAATTTTCATTTTAAAACACATAATTTTATATTTTTTCATAAACCAGTATATATATAAAACGTATATACCAGTAATAAATATACTTTATAATTAATGGGATAATGATAGTAGAAAGCAGAAAATAATATTTTAATCATTTTCCAAACATTCAGAGCAGACTATACAAATGCTCAACTTCTCGCGGGAGTTCTCAGTCCCCCAGATAAACTTTTGAAGGTCAATACATTCCAATCGTTCGAGAAAGAGGGATCGCATCAGGCCTGAAGGTTCATTGACCTAAAATGTGCAGCTACAGAAAAAATCGTGGTTCTGGGCATTCTTTTTAGAATCCTGGGAGGATTTTCTTGTTGCTGGGGTGTACAGAACACCCCGGGCGAGTGATCGCGGGTTAAAGCAGGGATGTCAAACTCTCAGCACACGGGCCACATGCGGCCCATAATGAAACGAACATTTCTGCTTCCCGGCCAGTATATCGGCAAGTATCTCAAGAATTTTGGGGGAGGGTCCCTCATTCGGGACCTTTTTGAGTATGTTTTTCTTTTAGTTTGTAAATAAAATAACTTCTCGGAGGGTCAGATGCAGCTCGAAACGCTTTGGGTGCACTCGATTCTCCCGAAGTAAGTATATCGGCACACAATAATTTACAATAAAATATCGAAATTTCTCCCGAAATAGGAAAGATAGTAGCAGAGAAGAGATGTCAAGTGTCAGTACGCAAACATTAAATTTTTCTTTAATATTTGTTCATAAAATACATTATTCGAAATAAACCTACGTTTCTATGAATACTGATTTACCCATCTTAAGTTAAATCTTGTTTGCTTGACCCAAGTTAGCCTTTCAGAGAGAGAGAGTTTGACACCCCTGATTTACAGGGAAAAATCTCAAAAAGCCACACTTAAAATTTAAAAATTTCAAATTACAAACCTGACATCAACGAATTAATTTCCAAAATGTAAATTGAGGGTTAAGAAACGTAATGATTTCCGTTTGGTTTATCGCGTGTTTTTATGAGCTTTTTGTTTTCGTATCATCTGCTACAATGCATATTGTGAGCTACACTATATGTTTTACTTACTTTTTACTAAACCAACGTTAGATGTATGATTCTTAGCAGTTAAAAGTTTACAATTGACAATTATTCTAATAAATGAAATTTTCTCAATTGGCTCAGTTCATTATGGTCAAAAATAAAGAAAAACACGTTAAAAAAGTTTCTCATTGAATCCAAAGCAGACGTCAAACTAATTGTACTTATTGTTTAATTTGAAAAACTTAGATAAAAGTACAAATTTCATAATTGGGTAAAGCTGTTTAAATGTTATAAAGTAATTTTAAAAAGGGTTTTTAAAAACTAAAAAAATAATTTTTGCTATTTAACATTTAAAAAAAAAATTTACTTTTTTTCTACAGGGCCAAAATTTTTTTAAAAAAATTTTTTTAAAAAAGGGGCAAAAATTTAGAAAACTTTTTTATTTTTTTAATTCTCGGTTTTGAAAAAATAGTTTTTAAAAATCTTTTTTTTTAAAAAACCCCACAAAAAAATAACTTTTAAATTTTTGGAGGTTGGAACCTTTGGGTTATTAAATTTTTTTGTATGGGAAATTTAGTTTCAATTGGGGGAAATTTTCGATACAAAAGGGTTACAAAAAAATTAAAACCGACACCCCCGGTAATCAATTTTTAAAAGTAAATTAGACACTTTTTATTTTTAAGTTCCCCTCACTGTGCCAGCTATTATAATTTTTTTTTGGATTTACCTCATGAACAGGGGCGTAACTTACCCCCCCCATTGGGGAAAGGGGGGGGCAGGGTTTTCAAAGGGGGCCCAAAGCTTGACTGACACTAAGTACATTTTTTTGGGCTTGGGGGCCAAAAATCTGATATTGCAGATGACCCCCTAATATTCTTCTTTTACGCCTCTGCTCATGAATTTCAAAGGGTTTGTATTGTTTTGATGAATACCCCCGTGTGTTTTATGATATTTGTGAATTCATTTTGGTGGGAACTCCTTTTATAGGGGGCGCTGATTGAAAAATCTTTCTTTGTTTTCATTAGAGATCTGTACGTGAACGGGGCGTAGACGTACTCCATTTTTCATTAAACTTAAATTACCCTTTTTGCAGTTTTCTTAATTTACTCTGATGAAATTTTTTTTGGGAAACCATTCTTTTACCACCCCAACAACTAATTATGAGGATTTTGCGTTGTTTCCCAAAAACCTTTTTTTTTTCAGAGATCTTCTGTCGGGAAAGGGGAATGCCTTTTGTCTTTAAAACTTAAATTAGCCTTTTAAAATTTGGTCATGAAATTCTCTTAGAAATGAATTGATTGAAGCATTCTCTACCATTCCGAACCTTTTGGGGTTAAATTTTATTTTCCCTTTTTTAAACCACATTTTAAAAAAAATTACAAAACATTTTAAAAATTGGGTGTCAATCTCACTTTTTTGGGGGGAAATTAATAAACAAGTAATATAAAAATTTTTTTAGCCAATTCCTACTTAGGTCAATAAAAAAAAAATTTTATTTTAGTTACCAAACAAAAATTTCAATTAATATAAAATATGTATATACATATGACAGAATCCCAAAAAAGTTAATTTAATTTTTTTTGAAAATTAAAAGTATCGTATTGTTTAAAAAAAAAGTGTATATAAAATTTCAGTTCAGCTGAATGGGTTTTTTAAAAATTTAAAAAAAAAAAATCTTTTTAAAATTTTATTAAGTCGCTAAAAAAAAAGCCAACCTGACTGTATCTGTAATTCCAAAAAACTAATTTTAATCAATTAATTTTTTTTAATTATAATTTAAAAATTTTCGTTTCATCCCAAAAAAAATCGTGCATATAAAATTTCGGGTCAAATTGGGGGCTTTAAAAAAGCAATTTTATTAAGGATTGACAATTTGAACAGGATATACATATATAGGGAGATTGTGAACTAATAAGAATTGAAAAAAAATCAGAATTAACAACTTTGGGATTTCATAAGACAGAAATTGTTAGAAAGCTTCCAACCTCATTACCTAGCACATTGGCCAAAACAAATTTTCCAAAGGGGGAGGGGAAAGGGGCCACCATTCTTTATCATGCTCCTTTTGATTTTTTTCGATTTTGGGGGAAAAAAAGCAAAAAAACTAATTTTTGAATAAATAATTAATATTAATTAATAAAATTAATCATTAAAAGAAATATTTAATTAAATTTTACGTATTATATACTTAAATAACTATTAATATTAATAATAATATACTTAAATATACTATTAATATTAATTAATAAAATGAATCATTAAAAAGAAATATTTAATTAAATTTTACGTATTATATACTTAAAATTATAATCAATCGGGAAAAAAAATTGAGGGCTTTTTTGGGGGCCCGGCCCCTAGGCCCCTTATGTGCCTCCTGCTAAAAATAATAAACTAACCCAATGTTTCTCAAATTAATACATTTATGCAAAGATTTTAGGAACAGATTTTCTGTTTCTCGTCTTTTCAAGATGCATGTACATCCAAGAGAATGCTTTAAATCGCAAACAGGATATTGCACCTGAATAACAAAATAAATCAAATTTTGAAAGCGTGGGATCACATACCCTTTGAGACACATCAGGATCAACACACACAGAAAAAAGCAGTGTTATTCTAAAACTAGTGTTAGAGTCGCAAACGTGTTTAATGGGGATGAATCATCAATCTTCGAAATGACATGCTTCAGTGGATTGTGAATCAGAATATTGGTAAAAAAATTGAAAGATTTATTTTATTTTTTTTTTTTTTTTTAACCATTGTTCGCTCATCTTGCCTCCACGATGAAACGTTCAAGCCAGTAGAATGAATTGAATCGTACGAATGCATATACGTCACCTGAATTCCAGACTTCGCTTGGTGGCCTAAAGGTCATGGACAAGGACACGTGGCCGTCGAGTCATGAGTTCGAGTCTTAGTGCCGTGTCAAAAGCAACAAAATTTCAAGTCTGTATGTTTAAAAGTTCAAAAAACGTAAAGGCCGTATCACACGTACACGTTTCAAGCAATTTTTCGTTCAATTCGTGCAATTTTTACTCAGTTGCCATAGCAACCGCTTTAGGGGCAATTTTTGCTAGCGAGCTCAAAAGTTGTTCCAAATAAAGCGAAATTCCCGCCAATGGGGTTCTTCGGCGCCCCACGTCATAAACAGATGCCTTCCGGTTTCGTCTAACACTTCAGATATGCCGTATAATATTTTAATGGTGTATAATATTTTTTTAACGGCGTATAATATTTAAATAGAATGGTGCTCTATTTTAGTTTACAACAATTGCGCAAGCGGAAAGAAAAAAATAATTTTGGATGTTCATTTTCCGAAGCAGAAAAAATCGGCAGTAATTTTTTAATGTGGAATAGAGCGCGGCTGACGTCAGAGAGTGTCGTTTTGTTTACGGCAACCCTTCCCCTCAGATTCGGCCAAAAATTGGACGAAAAAAATTGCATGAAAAATATACGTGTGATACGGCCTTAATATTTATCTCTAACGCCATTTAAGCCATTGCAACGATCTTTTGCGTCGATTCCCAAAGCTCTTTTTGCAGTGGATCTCTATTCCATGAAAGGAACGGGTCTGCCAAATTTCTAGCATGTAGGTCTAATAGTTCAAAAACGGGAATATTTATGTACAATACCCCTTAAGCTCTCGCGACATCCCTTGGGGTTCAATTTTGTAAAACTTCTTGTGTAGCGAATCTCAACTCAATAAACGGAATAGACCTATCAAATTTCAAGTTTGTAGGTTCAATAGTTCAAAAACGGGAATATTTATCTACAACATCGCTTAAACCCCGCAACACTCCTTAGGATTCATATCTCGCCACAACCCCTTTTAAAGCGGACTTGTAATCCATGAAAGGAATATGTACACTGAATTTCAAGTTTGTAGCTCTAATAGTACAAAAACGGGAATATATGTCTCTAACGCCCCTTAAGCCCCCACGATGCCCCTTAAGGGTCAATTTTACTATTGAGAAACCTTCTCGGGCATGCGTTCAACCATTATCCAAAGTTTCATCGCAATCGGATGAACGGCTTAGGAAGGCATAAGAGACATACATACATAGATACACAAACATTCATTTTTATTTATATAGATTACGTTTTAGTAATAGCAATGTAATTGCAAACAATAAAAAATTGAATCAATATTCTTGCATGTTCTAGTAAATATTTTTATTGGGGACAATTTAGTGATTTAGTCTAGGACAGTAGCGCACACAATAATTTTTCAAGGGGAGGGTTGAAAGTCCACCATTTTGGTATCATGCTCTAATACGCCGCCCAACATAATCTTCTGATTTTGTAGATTTTCGGCAACAAAAACAATACAAAATTAATTATTGAATAAAAAATTAGCATTAATTAATAAAATTAATTATTAATAACAAATACATAACTAAATTTTACATAATATATACATAAGATTATAACCAATCGTAAATAAAATCAAGGGCTTTGGGGGGTGTCTGGACCCCTAGGACACCCCCTTGTGCGCACCGCTGGTCTAGGATGACACTTCTTTCAATTTTTCCACGACGTCTTACAGAGTCTGTAAAAGGGGAAAATAACGTTAATGGGGAGACCTTCACAGACCCCTAGAAAGGCAGTGCGGACCCCCGGGGATTCGCGGACCACAGTTTAAGAACCGTTGTTCTATAGTGTGACGTTTTAATAAACATTAACTCCACTTTATAAGCCACTTGAAAACTTTGAGTTTCAATTCGAAATAACATACAGCCGCCACTATTTCTCCTTAAGATGGACTGAATCAAGAGTTGAACTCATGGCTCTCTATAATATTTTCAGAGTTATTATAGTTCTGAAACACAGTAATTTATCCGATTCATTCTTTTGTTTGTTTATTTTGCAGTTTTACATTCCTAGAAAGTGGTAACAGTTACAGAAATAGGCATCCCATTGAAATAGAATATGAAACTAAAGATTTGTTTGAATTATTAAACATGAATGGGAAAATAAGAAAAATATGAGTAAAAATACCGTTTCTTTTATACTATATTAGCTGAAATGCCCGTTCTTCGCACGGGTTAAGTTTTAAAAATATAAAATTCAGCTATTATGGCAATTATAATATTTTTCAAGGGAGGGTAAGACCCTGAGTGAAGTAGCATAACCAAAAATTAAAAATATTTTTTTAAATGAATGTTGGCATTATAAATAATTTTAAGCGAATTGCAATTTGTCCTCACAGTAATATATAATTTAATCAAAACGCATATTTGAGAGTAAGAGAAAAAATTAACATGCTTATGCTTATATAATAGAAATAATGAATGCAAATATAAATAAAAATTACAACAGAAAAGTAATAGCTATAGTAAGTTTCTACAACGGGAACTGTGGGTGAAATAATCTGAAATAAATAAACCGAAAGAACAAATTAATTTTGGTAGTCTGATTTACAAAACATTATCATAAATAACATATATTAGGAAACCTTCAACTGGAAAAAAGTTTAAATTAGTATTATATGATGAACGGATGTAATACTATCTAACATCTCTGTAATACAATACTAAAAAATTTTTAAGTAGTATAAACTAAAATAACAAAAATATCTAAAACAAATAAAACAGGTCCCTGTAGAAATAATTCAAAATCAACAACAGCACTGAATGAAACAAATAATAAACCATGTTGCTAAAAATATTAATTATTGAAACAATACTTTTCTGCAATATTTCTATTAATAATTTTAATTCTGTTACAATTTTGTTTAATTCTGTTTGTTCTGTTCTGATGTCTCCCATCCGGTATAGTGGTTAGACTGCTGACAGCTGTGAAGTAGTGCCTGAGTTCGGATCCCGGAGAAGGCATGGATGTTTGTAAAAGTATAGTGCTTTTACGGCATGGGGGTACTTTAAAAAGCCGTCGAGCCGCAAGTCCTCTCGCGAGGTTGGGGGAAGAGAGGTGGGAGGCCCCTGACCCCTCCCCAGGTGTTCTTCCTCAAAATTGGGGAGGAACAGAGCTAAAATCGTAGTGTCACCTGCATGGTGCACAAGGCTACGGATCATGACAGGCGTACATCTAGCGCCTTGCCATGATGAATTTCGTGGGCCTGGATTTGACATAGTCGTGATCAGGTGGCACAGCAATTCTGTTACAAAGAGCAAACAAATGAGTAAATAAAATGATAAATAACTATAGGGATAATTAAAAAATATATATCATATATAGTCAGAGTATGCTAACATATAAAATTTGTTTTTGATCTCCAAAAAAATACCCGAGGAATAGATTGTCAGAAGCAACGTCAAACCATGATGCCATGATACGTAAAATTACGCTAACGCTGAATTTTTGATGAAATCCAAAGAGAAATATGAGAAAATTTTTGAAGGTGCATTTTTTTTCTGCAAACACTTTTTGGATTACAAATGATATAAATAGATTTATATGTATTTCAAGATTGTCAGAAGCAAAGTTAAAACAAGATGCTATGTGACGAAAAATCTGGTCAACATTGAATTTAAAGGAATCCAGATGAAAATATGAGAATATTGTTTCAAGGTTCACCTCATCAGAGTTCTTGTTAAAAAATATCTTGTAAAAAATCTTTTTCCTGATTTTTTTAATTTGAAACGAAGATGAGTACTTATCGGACATAGGGATCATAAACCCAAAAAAGATGACATGCCAAAAATATTTCAAAGTCTGATTTATCATATAAATAGGAAGCATTATCTTCACTACATTACCGACCGAAAAGCAACAACCTTTCTTTTCAATGGCAGAAAATGTCACAGCAATGTATCTATATGTAAAAAATGTATACTATGTATATGTACGAGTATATATATAATTTCCAAAAAACTACCTGAAGAACAAAATGTCAGAAGGAAAGTTAAACGAATGATGCTATGACAAAAAATTGCATTAACACTGAATTTTGAAGTCCAAAACAAAATTACTTTGATGTGCATTTAATCATATCCATAGTTTCTGTGTGAAGATCTTTTTGATAAATAATATTAACTATCTTTTCATGAGAACAAAAGGTGAATACTTATCAGTCAAAAAGACCATGTTATAATGTATTGTTATCAGTAGCGCACACAGGAATTTTTCAAGGGGGTCCGGGGTTGAAAGTTTACCATTCTTGTATCATGCTCCTTTTGATTTTGTCGATTTTCGGGAACAAAACACAGTAAAAAACTAATTATAGAATAAATAATTAGCATTAACTAATAAAATTAATCATTAATAACAAATATTTAATTAAATTTTACGTACTATATACTTAGAATTATAATCAATCGGAAAAAAAATCGAGGGCTTTGGGGGGTCCGGACCCCAGGACCCTCCCTTGTGTGCGCCACTGATTGTTATAACACATGAAGAAAACATGTTAAAATCTGATTAATAGCAGTTGCTGACATAGATGGCGGGTAGTTTTTAAAGATTTTCAATCTCTTAATAGCAACAGGTTTACACTTAATACTAACTTATACTGTTAGCTAGGTTTTATTACTTTTTTTTTTATACAATAAGGAAGATCTAGAGTTTGCCAAAGAAAAGCAATAAGGTTTTTTCTAACAGATTTTTTTCGAACAACTTGGTCATGACATAAAAAGTAAAAGAGTAATTTCATTGATTGTAAAAAAACAAATCCATTGATATTTGTGTGTTGAATAAGTAATTATAATATAATTCTGCTTACAAAAAGCCTCACAAACTATTGTTTGCGAAATTTATGTCACAGTATCACATAATTACTGCTCACTACAATCATAAGCCAGAAAAGCGTAATTCAGAAAATAAACAGATATAAATCTGAGTGACAATGAAATAAAAATTAAAACATTGATTTAAATTAAAAGGTTACTTAAAACAAAAAATTTAAGTCTTAATTTTGATGAAATTGCCATAAGCAGTTTTGAACAAACACACAACAGAAAACCTTAAGGTATCGAGACTACATTCGGAACCGTAATTTTGCAAAAGCGCATAAATGGATATTTTTCATGATATTTAGTGTCACTTAGATTAGAATACATGTATAAAATTGTTTTAAGGACATTTTGACAAAAAAATTTATTTAAATACAATATTTTGGCAAAAAATTAACTTAGAATAATCTTTTTCAAGATGTTTTCCTTTTGTGAAAAATACTTTTATTATAATAATATTTTGCCTGTATATAGCTCAGACCTGTTTACAGAGGCTCAACTAGAATTTTTGAAATATATACCTTAGAAGTGAGTTTATTCATATTTTACGACAACAGAGGGGAGCAATTTTAGGAAAAAAGCCAATAACTATTTCAATTGGTGGTAACTCTGAAAATAATGTGAATTTTTCAAAAATTCTAATTGAGCCTCTGTAGAGAGATCTGAGCTATATACAGGCAAAATATTATTATAATAGAAGCATTTTTCACAAAAGGAGAACATTTTGAACGAAGATTATTCTAAGTTAATTTTTTGCCAAAATATTGTACTTAAATAATTTTTTTTTTGTCAAAATGTCCTAAAAACAATTTTATGCATGTATTCTAATCTGAGTGACACTAAATATCATGAAAATTATCCATTTATGCGCTTTTTAAAATCACGGTTCCGAACGTAGTCGGATACCTTAAATATGAAAAATTGAAACAGAGAAATAAAATAAACATAAATTAATGTGAAGTAACCTTACATGCAGTAGAAATTATAACATTAATTCAAACCAAAAAGCAGCTTTAAATAATAGATTACTATATGAAGAATATTTATTCACCTATTTATACACCCACTTTGTCATACTTGAGTGGATGATAAACGCAACAAAAATTTTTATATTTTCTAAACGAACAGTTAAAGTTATTAATTGATGAAAATTCAGCCCACCCTCCATCATTCATTTAATTCTTAAATAATTTTTTTAAACAGGATGTATGACATATATATTGCTTCGTTTTCATTGGCGTGACAGCTTCCAATATGCCCTGATCTACCTCAGAATTTCATTTTATGACATCTTATTCTTAGCTAAAGTGTTCCCAATTTATCACCGAAGAAGTTTTCAAGTTTTTCCAGGCAGTCAATCCACCACGTTTTGATCTCCCTCTTTTTCGGGTACCAAATGAATTATCCAAGATCTTTCAAGTGGTTTGATTGCAGTCCAGTCTTATTAAGTGTCCTACCAATATAATCTCTGCATCGCTATAAATTTAACAGTATCTGGTTCAACTGCTAGTTGGTTAATAGTAATTTTTTGCTCTATATGTAGAGAATCTAATCTAAACTACTAGCCAGTTACACCTAAACTAGAAAGTAGAAAAATGTTTCGCATATTCGATACCGAAAGAGTAAATTTTAGTAATATATTAAATACTAGCTGTTATACCCGTTCTTCGCACGGGTGAGTTGAAAATTAAACAATACAGATTGAAGGATAAAGAAGTTTTTAATGAGTTAATTTTACGTGAATTGCAAATTAAGCAAAACAAAAAGAAAAGCTTTTTGTACATCTCAACTGAACAAAAAAAAATCCTGTTTGTTAAATTTTATATCTGTAGATCTAATAGCTGATAAAAAGGATTTCTTTTTATCTATAACTCTCCGTAACTCTCTTGTGGGTCGATTTTTGAAAATACCTTCCTAATCTAATCTTTGTTCAGCAAAAGTAGCACATTGCTACAAATTTTGTGTAATTAACGCTTAAAATAGTATAAATAATTTATATCTGGAAGTGTAATACGTTAATATTACTTTTTGTTGTATTTTTATTTTATGTTAAAATTGTAATCAGCCTCGCACTCCACTTGTTAAAGCTTTCGCAGTTCCTGGAGCCTGGCGCAGATAGAACAAAATGCAGAGTTTTGCTTCACACATACAACATAGATATACATATGCTGTAGCGGGCTTTTTTGCAGATGGAGGAATTTTTTCCTACTTTCATGACAATCATCTTTATATTTTGGACACTTCACACAATATCTTTATAAATTATAGCCTGTGTGTTATTCTAATGTATAAGCTATATCATTGTAAAGTTTCATTAAAATCCATTCAGTTGTTTTTGCGTGAAAGAGTAACAAACACATCCATACAAACTTTCACGTTCATAATATTAGTAAGGATTATAAATACATTTTGTGAATTTTATTGAAAGTAGTAGAATATTATCAAATAAATTACTTTTTATACTGTATGCTGATATTTAAACAAACATGAAGATGCAATCTGGGCCGATCTTAACAGGTGTACAGTGCGTGCACTGCATGCGGGCGGCCGCATATAGTTCTATCAATCAAGCAAAATCTTTTACGAGATTCTCAAAATAAAGTTTATTATAAGAAGTCGAATAAGTATGTTGAGTTTTAAACAGTTACTGAAAAATCAAAATAAGTCCCGTCAACGTAGCATAGCTTAAGAAAAATGAAATTTTAGTGCACGGTGCGTTGTCCATTATCCATTAATGTCTCTTCTTTGTACACATCCTTCATTTGGCAGCAAAATTCCTGGCAGAGCCTGTAATATCGCAAGAAAAGGGTTTTTTTTTTTTGCTTTGCAGTGCCTTAATAAAGGCATCTAAAATGTTTTTGAAAAAGTTGCTTTACGAAAATATTTAATATGGTTAATATTAACTAAAACATAGGAGTGTTTAAATTCGATATGCATTGGGGGAAATTAAAAGTTTTTTCGATTTAATACAATTATTACAATTTAGAAAAACAAAATAGAGGAAAAGATGTGATTTTTGTGTCTATTTGCATAATTGTCAATGTTTTATTTTTCTCTCTTATACAGGTTAATGATGAGTTTATAACATCAACGTGGAGTATTAGTCGAAATATGAAAAACTCTCTAGAGGGGCGGCACAAGAAGTCTTTGCACTCCAGTGACCAACACCCTAGGATCGGTCCTGGATGCAATTAAAGGAACACAATACAATTCCGTTAGTAAAAATTCAAATATTTTTTTTATTCTATATTATTCTTTATATAATGTTCCATAATCTCAAAATTAAAAAAAAAAAACAAAGATATGATGACTTTTGTGTTCGTTTTTATTCATATCCCAATGGAACATAAAAATTTTAAAGTGATTTATCTCAGAAAGAAAAAATAACTAGTTGATCTTCATTTAATCCTTTATCTTCCACATTATGATTTACTGCAGTTTTTTACATGGGATATTTTTATTTTTTTGGATCATTACATTGAAAATTAAGGGACATACATAAACAAAATCCTCAAATTTGGGAAGTTTAATCCGTTAGAGCTAATTAATTAACTAAAGATATTTAACTGTAAATTTAATTATATACACTGTTTACTTAAAATAAATAGTCAAATAATTTTCTAAGGTCTCCATTAACATGCAAAAAAAAATAAGACACTTAAATTTTGACATTAACTATTTTTTCGGGACAAAAATGATTATCTTCGCAATCCGCTGAAAATGCCGTCAGCTGAGAACGCAATTTCTGCTATAAAACTATTCGCCTTCCCTGATAAAATACTCATCATGGTACCAGATATCTTGAAAGAGTAGATTTCAAAGAATATTCCTGCTAAGTATGGTCAAAATATTCGTAAAAATGGTTATTCTATGTAATTTTAAAGTGAAAGGTACTTATAAAAGTACCGTCGGTGGATAAAGGGTTAAAATGCTAAGGCTTTTTTTCCTATTGGGTCAAATGTTTAGATATTTTTTCTGGTGTATTTGCATAAAAAATTGGTATGCATTTTGAAAGCAAAAGAATAACTTTTTTTTAAAAAAATAGTTGAATCTGAAATTTATACATTTTCCAAGGAATTATAGTAATATGAATTTATAAAAAAAATGTACTTTACGAATACATGATAACAAAAAACCTATATAAATTATTATGCATAGCTTGAAGTCTATGTAAATCAAATTTCATGAATGTACGTCACTGATTGTTAGAGGAGTAGCATTTTAAAATCCCTTCATAAATTTTTAAATTTTTTTCTTAAAAAATTAAATCGTTAGCTTTTTGAACACAAAAATTGTTTTATGTAATACAAATTAATTGATAGCGAGCAAAAAAATTGAAAAAGCCATTAAATCTGGAAGATTTTCTGATATAAATCTTATCGTGTTCTCTTAATGTACATTAAAGATAAAAAAAATTTTTTTTTCTCTGCAAATACCGCCGTTTAATATTGATACCACATTCAAGAAATTTTAAGTTATTAAATCTATAATTTAGTACACACAGTTAAAAATAACCAAACAATTTCAAAGTGAATGAACATTGAATTCGTTATGCTACTTTCCATTCGATAGCTAGGGTTGGTTTTTGGAGCACCATAACCCAGGGCTTTTATCTACAATCTGATGAGTGAAATAGCATGATTTGATGAACTTGCCCATTTTAATAGAAATTTAATGATTATTTAAAAAGAACTTAAAAAAGATGAATTTACTTGAGAATTTTGAATAAATATACTTGAAGAGGAAAATAAATACTTTGCATTAATGTGTTTTTTCTAATGCACTCTCCTTATCCCAGGCAAGCGTCCCCAGAAAAATGTTGCGTAATCTTGTCTAGTAACCATAAAACTCGCCAACTTTGGCGCCAAGTAGCATCTCTATCATCCCCGCCCCCTTGCGAAATCCATAAATCTCATTGGAAGTAAACAAGTGGAAATCGATCAACGCTCCAACAGGTTAGAAGCTGGGGGTTAGAAAACTTAAAATAGATTTCTCTCTTAGTGATACGTGTGCTTGTGAGTTTAAATCACATCTACTTACTTGCATTAAAGAAGTTATTATATAAAAATTTTCATCAAATGAACACGATAGCTATTATTAATAAATTTTATTTTTTTCCCACGGAAAATTATTCAATATTTTTAAAATTAATTTTATGATGATAATTTTTTTATCACTTCTACGTCAAATATCACTTTTGATTTTATGACAAAGATATTCTCCAAAGTTTCAATTCATTACACTGGTTTAAATATTTCTCCAGTTTTAACGACACGAACATTCGCATTCTATTTAGCGTAATTAAGAAATAAGCCTTAAACACATAAAAATGGAAGAGGGGGATTTAAAATAATCATAAAAATTAATATTTGATTGGACTTAATTTTTCCCGTGCTGGCATGGCTAAGTATGCCGGACACTGCCACACATTTTTCACAATTATTACAAATTAAATTTTGACTTTTGTACAACATGCATTTTCAATAATTGTCTTTCTGGTTTTCAATATGCCGACATAACAATATTTTTCACTAAAGCCCTTTCAATTTTTTAAAGCGAAAGTCAGCATTGTTGAGTTGTGAGTTCGAAATCAAGTGCCATTGAAGACCCGCCATGTAGAGGAGCCGTTGAATATTAAACTTGGTGAGGCTCAAAGTCTTCATGTTGGTGTGATGTGGAAGTTTGGAGACTGGGGTGCCAACTCGGGTCTTCGACACTTGACCGTGGATTCAAAGTTTGATGTCCGTCTGCAATAGTATCGTCTTAAAAAACAACAACCAATTTATTTATTATTTACATTCTGAAAAATTATTGAAAAGGAGTTTTTACTACTATATTTCACTCTTGGTTTACTGATCATAACATTATCCACAAAAACCAGTTTGGTTTTCAAGAAAGCTGCAACTTAAAACTATTTCAGTTTCTAGTCGCACATCTTAGACAAAGGCGCGTTTGATAATATTTTTGGCCGATGCTCTTTCAAATTTTTCATAGTTGCAGCATACAGCATTATTCTCAAAAAATTATTTATTTCCCTATTTCATGAATCGATCTGTTCGTTTTTTGTAATCTTGGTTTTACAAAACAGATTCTTTCCTAGTTCCTTTCAAATTTTTCATAATTATAATATTTAGCAACATTTTCAAAAATATTATTTATCCCTCCTATTTTGTGAGTCACTCTTTTTTTCCCCTTGTAATTTTAGTTTTATTGCCAAACATTCAGTTAATGAACATCATCCACAGAATTCCGTGCTCACGCCTATGTAACATTCCTCATTATTCTCAAAAAATGATTTATTTCCCTATTTCATGAATCGATCTGTTTGTTTTTTGTAATCCTAGTTTTACAAAACTAAGATTCTTTCCTAGTTCTTTTCAAATTTTTCATAATTATAATATTTAGCATTATTTTCAAAAATATTATTTATCCCTCCTATTTTGTGAGTCACTCTTTTTTTTTCCCTTGTAATTTTAGTTTTATTGCCAAACAATCAGTTAATGAACATCATCCACAGAATTCCGTGTTCACGCCTATTTTGTGGTACATTTACTTCAATCGACTATAGAGACATACTATTACAGATTACTATATAGAGATATAAACTCAGAAAATGTTTTGATTCAAGCTTTTACAGATGGTACAACAGGCCTGAAGATTTTTGGAAATTAACACCAATACGTTTGATCGAATTTTCGATAAACTCTCCCAATTTTAATTTTTCTCTGAAATTTTTTTTCAAAAAAAAAAACTTATTTTTGTTAAATTTTAAATTATAAATCCCATGGGGTACTGTGTTTCACGGGTGAGTGAATATTATCGTGGGCCCCATTCAGTTTTTTGGCGACGGACCTGAAATTTTGAGTTAGGTCAAGTGAGGGGAGGAGGGATACCTGAGCTGGCAACCCCCGCTCCTAACTTCCCCACCACACTAACGAGAGGATGTTTGAGTCTCGATACATGTAAAGTACACCGCCCCCTTACACGGCAAGTCTTCAGTGTTCTTGGTTGAAATTGGCAACCCCGGGCCCCGAGTCTGTTACCATGACCACTAGGTTACTACGGCCACTGCGTTTCTCGGGAAACCTATCTTTATAGATAACAACGTAACTATATATTGAAGGTGTCGAGTCTCTTAAGTATATCTTAGGCTTATTATTGACAACTGACTCTCCTGGTTCCCTCATATTAATTTTTTAAAAGAGTGATTTTATCTTAAGTTGCTTTTTTTACAGTTTAATGGAATTTTGTTACCAAAATGTAGCCTTAAAACTCTGAAATTATTATGTGTTACGTGGTAAATTGTGTGAATCCCTTTTTATCTATGAATCGGAAATCTTGGAAGGCTCGCTCAACATATCCAAAAAAGTTAAACGTTATACAAAGAATTTATCTTTTAAAAATCACGAAATATTTCAGAACTTCTCTTTAACAAATGTCTTAAATAGCATATATAGACCTCTCTCTTGTGCTTTTAATAGTATTTTGTTTAAATACCTAATTTGTAAACTTTGAAATCCTGAATTTAATGTTATTTGAGTGCCATTCTCCCCCTCCCCCGATTGCAAATTTTATTTCTCTTCACTCCGCAAAAACATTTAATTGAACTATTAATTTTAATCAATTGCAAGTTCCTAATCAGTAGGAGCCGTACACAGACGAATCCAGAATCGGGATCGAGACCGATTTTGTGGTGTGCATTTTTGTAGCGGGTCCCTGTATAAATCAAATTAATACTGTTTTTCAGGCGGATGTATATCAGCAATTGGGATTCACCATCTTATGAGCTGTTGCCAAAAACGTTACAATTGATATTTCCATCGATAACTTATCTTCAATTTTTTAACATATAAGTCCTAATAATAAAAAACTATGCATATTAATTTCATAAAGAATCGACGTTTGCATATCTTTGGGGGTTAAGGCTCCTTATAATTTCTTTAATGATATTGAAAATTGATACTAAAGTAGCTACTATTAAAGGCTTAGAGGTGGGTGTTCCCGCCCCCTTTTTTATATCATTAAAATCTTTAAAAAAATTAATTAAAGGCTGGGAGAGTTAGTAGTCAAACTCTAACACTGGCTTATGGAACAAATCTTTCTTACCCAAATCCAACAGATATTAATCCTCATTCATACACAAATTACGTTACATAATTCTTAACTAATCATGTCCCATATCCGACTACGTTCGGAACCGTGATTTAAAAAAAGCGCATAAATGGATAATTTTCATATAATTCAGTGTCACTTAGATTAGAATACGTGTATAAAATTGTTTTATAAGGACATTTTGACAAAAAAAATTATTTAAATACAATATTTCGGCAAAAAATTAACTTAGAATAACCTTTTTTCAAAATGTTCTCCTTTTGTGAAAAATGCTTCTATTATAATAATATTTTGCTTGTATATAGATCAGACCTCTGTACAGACGCTCAACTATGACTTTTGAAAAACTCACATCATTTTCAGAGTTACAACCATTTGAAATAATTATCGGTGTTTTTTTTCTTAAAATTTCTCCTCTGTTGTCGTAAAACATGGATAAACCCACTTCTAAGTTATATATTTCAAAAATTCTAGTTGAGCCTCTGTACAGAGGTCTGAGCTATATACAGGCAAAATATTTATATAGCAGAAGCATTTACAGGAAATTTTTGCCTTATTACAGGCAAAATATTATTATAGTAGAAGCATTTTTCACAAAAGGAGAATATTTTGAAAATTGGTCATTCTATGTTAATTTTTTGTCAAAATATTGTACTTATATAATTTTTTATTGTAATATATAAAACAATTTTGTATACATTTTCTAATCTAAGTGACACTAAATATTATAAATATTATCCATCTATACGCTTTTGCAAAATCACGGTTCCGACCGTAGTCGGATACCTTAAATTAAAAACTATCCCCAACTGTCTCCGAGGCTCTGTTGCTGAAGCTGATCCCTGTAACTAAAGAATCTTGTTTAGTCTCCCCATTTGAAAATCCTAAAAAAATTTGGTCCCTTCCAATTATTTAAAATCTTTCCCTTGATTCTAAATTAAAATCATGTAATAGGACTACTTCTGTAATCCGAGACCGGATGCCTTAGATCAGTTATCCCCAACCCCCGAGCCACTAATCGATACCGCTCGGAATCAAATGGTATCAGGACGACCAACGGACATTATATTATTTCTATTTTATTTACTATGGTGTATTTCTCTCGGGTTTGTGGGTGACTTCCCAAGGAAATAATTTTATATTCATTTTTTGGTGGGACTGTATTTTATTCTGAAGGCATATTTGAATACAATTAAATTAAAGTTATTAAATCAAAACAATTTAAGCAATCAACGTTTCACCTTCAGCGATACAATTATCTTAGGTTGACCAGTCCACGGCGATAAAATGGTTAGTGAGCACTGTCTTAAATGGTGTGGGATCCCCTTTTTGCTATATTGGTTTATGCACAGAAAAGGGGGAAAAAAGGGGGCTCTAAAATGAAACATCTTCTTTCCGATTCTGACTCATTTATTTAAGATTGATGGAAAAATGAAAAAGAAAAAGTATCAACAGGAACTGGAGGTGTCATTTAAATAGATGTGTTCTCTGAGTTTTTTTAGACAAATTTCCATTTTATTCTGTTTTATTTAATTATTTTTTGTCATTAAATTTTTTATTTTAACTGTCCATTTGTTCATACGTTATACTTTTTCTTACCCTATAGGTTTCTTTTAGCTTTGTATTTTTATTATACCAGTGTACTATTTTGAAACTAATTCCGGTCTTAACATCCTGTCTTTATTTGTCTTTTACGCATGTATAACACTCGTCTTTTACTTTGAACTTTGTAGAACTTGAAAATATTTGTATGCTATGTAAATTTACCTTTGTGCATTTCTCCTGCAAAATATATATAAATATAAAAGTTTAGAATTTTGTTCAATAAAGGCAGAATTCGGGGGTGGTTATTTCGTGGGGACAGGTTTATAATTCTAAACCCTTTCGAGTGAGTTCTGTTTCTTTGGGCAATTCGCCTGCAGCCCTCGTGTTGCTTCAGAATTGTTGTTGTTTCAAATCCCCTCGGTGCAGGAAAGACTACAACAAGTCCATTTGATCTTCCGCATAAGAATGTTCAAGCCAGATATTGTTCATCAGACAACTGTACCAGGGAAGTGCCCCAGCAGTTCTGAAGATGAGCAGGGGAAGCAAGGACAGGTAAAGAAAGACTTTACCCCCTGCACAAAGGTCATACTAGGCAGGTGACCGCTTCTAAAGGGCGCTAAGGTCGTCTGAAAAGCCCTGGATCTCCTATACTGGCCAGAACTCTCTTAGCTGCGTACCATTGGTAAACAGGAGAGTTTCGCCAAGTCTGATTCATTTTGAACTCTGTTGAGGGAATGAATTTCAGAATCGTTTAAGACAAAATGAACTGGGGTTAAGAGTGCGATATAAATTAAAAATCAGTCAAAAATTTCTCTTACACGCTTTACAGAATAATTTAATTATTCATTCTGGGGATTCAGAACGCTTTAAAAATAATTACTCTTACTTTTTTGCAATACAATTTATATATTATACTGATATTTACTATACCTACCTTAGGGAAGGAATTTGTTAAGCAATAAATGCTGCATAACTTCTCAGATAGAATTAAGCAAAATTATTCAGTTTGTAAATCTATTTTCTCAAGAAATATTATAATAGAATTTGTAAACGCGAAAATATATATATTTTCAGAGCTTTCTTATACACTCGTGTTAAATATTTATTTGATGATATTTGTATGAAATATTTGTAATTGTTTCATTAGCTTACCGTAATGCTTCGAATTAAATTAGATGATTGAATTATCTGTAATTAAATGATCTAATACATTAATTAAATGATTTGATATTTTATGTTAAATTATTTGTTCAGTTCAGTTTTGTGGGATATGGAGCAACAAAGGCTGGTTAAATTATTTAACACACTGTTTTGAAATAAAGAGAACTTTTACTTTTGGTTGGTTATTTCTGAAGTACTGGATAGATTTAAATGAAAATATGTATATTTATAGAGATTGAGATAGTAAATACAACAGTCTTGCTACATTTATGGTACATATGAATGATCGCGTGTGCAGCTCATCAGAAAAGTCTGTAAGAGGTTACAATATGAAAAAAAGGAGTTAATGGGGAATTTGGTTTTTTCTTGCAGTTATTCAACTTTCACAATGTGAGCTAAAGCTATAAATGAGACATTTTATAAGCCCTTATGACGCCTAATTTCCCTCACTGAAAACTGTTGGACTCAATAGCCGAGTGGTCACAGTCTTTGACTTGGGACTGGCATTGTCGAATCCTGGTGTCACAGAAAACCCCGCTGCGTAGAGGGCTGATGTTAGGGATGGCGATCTGAAATCGATCGAAAAATCGATTTCTCAGGCCAAAAATCGATTTTTTAATTGATGTAGATCTGAATCGATTCAGTGAATCGATAAAGCCATCCTGTGAAAAATCGACATTCGATTTTTTCCCGTTTTGGTAAAAACCATACAAAACGAAGAATTTAAACACTATTTATCGCAGGCAGCTATGCATCTGAAGTATGATCCTATACTTACTGGCAAGAACAAAAAAGTACTCTATTTATCATCACGTTCACTCAATAGCCATGATTTATATGAGTATCGTGGAATCATCTGTTCCTTGAGAGCGCCTCTTTTCAATTGCCGGCAGCATCGCAAGTGATGAGCGGAACCACTTGGATCCCAGTAGACTTGAGAGATTGTTGTTTTTAAAAAGTTTAGATATTAAGCATTGGGAACTATATAAGCTCTATATAATCTATTTTCTAAACTTTTTAATATAACAAATACATTTAGAAAATAAATTTCTTTTATAGCTGATATTTTGATATATGGTAATAAAAAATAATTGCAATTGTCGAATTCCTTGAACTAAAAAAATCCCCTGATTTTACTGATAAGAGATCGTTTATTATGGTATTTTTCTTGATTTCACAAAATGGATTTATATTTACATTGTAAATGCAGACTTGAAAATAAATCGATTTTTTAGAAATCGAGCTTTTAGAACTCGATTTTTGCGAATCGATTCATCAGGTTACGATTCGAATCGATTTAAAAATCGATCTTTTTCGGAAAGAATCGCAATCCTTAGCTGATGTACGTTAAATCCATCGGGTTTCAGTTTTCACGTTGGCATGAAGTGGGAGAATGGATTGCCAACTCAGGTATCATGCTCGTCATTTTACTGAGATTTAAAGGGTTTTTTCGCCAATAGTTCTTGTGTTTAACAATTGCGACGAAACAATTAATAAATCCCGAAATTTTTTTTGGGGGTACCTAGGGGATAAGAACTAATATACAAAAATCCCAAAATGATGGGTGCTTTCTTTTCTATTTTTTTCTTAACGGATTTTATTTTGAAATGTTTGGATTTTGAATAACCTATTATCGTTCTCTTTCTGAAATATCGTTAGGGGCCCGTGTTTTTAACCACTGTGCATAAAATTTTTCAAGTTGTGAAAATTTTTTTAAAAATTATTAATTATACATGGAAAAAAAAATTATCGGAACCCAATACGTCCGTTTATGGAAAAAAAAACTAAGGTATTCGTGTATTTAACCCCTTTTTTGGATAATGGATATAAAAAAAATTATTGTGTTCGTAATCCATTTGTGATATGGATACATTTGTATATGAATTAACTTTGAATGAAGAGGAAAAACTAATTAAGAATTTAAATAATCGAGATTTAATTCCTAAACATTCAAAAGAGTCAATTTATTCATTTGGGATTAAAATTAGAGGCGATTATCTCATAATACCCAAAAAGTTTTAAAAATATTGTTACATCATATTTGCGTGAACTCGAATTTTCAACATTAACAAATATAAAAATGAAAAAAAAGACTTTTAAATATAGACGACGAAATGAGAGTGGTATTTTTACGACCCAATATAAACAAAATTTTCAAAAATAATCCAGCTCAAATTTCAATTAAATGTATTCGTGTAGTTAATTTGTAATAAACTACTAAATAAACATTTTGTTGTCTTTGTCGTACTTATTATTTTATTTAACATTAAAAATTATTATCATGAACTATTTTCCATAGTGTATTATAGATAAGTAAAATTCTTGCAAACGTATTTTATTGTTAATGTCCCGCCAAATTTTTAAATTTGTTAAAAATATACAGCAGGGGTGTCAAACTCGCGGGCCACTACGAGCATTTTTGCGGGCCGGTGAATATTTTCGCGCACAATAATGTATAATAAAATATCAAAATTTCTCTCGAAATAGGAAATATAGTAGCAAAGAAGATATGTTAAGTGTCAGGATGAACAAATTAAATTTTTCTTGCATTTTTTTATGTATTTATATTATAATGTATTACTCGAAATATGAACCTATGTTTCTATGAATTGCGATTTTCTTTGCGGTCCACCTAAAGTTAAATCTGGTTTACTTGGCCCAAGTCATCCTTTGAGTTTGACACCCTTGGTGTGCAGGAAAAAAAAAAAGGTTGTGAATCACACTGACCTAGGCCTTCTCCGGACTTTAACCTCTAACCATTAGAAGGTTGAGTGAATTTGTTGACAAAACTTTTGTCCATGGGTAATTTAAAAGTACTTAGAAGTTAAATTTAGCAATAATACCGAAAGGGTATCATGAAATGAATTAAGTATGAGAAAAAGTTAACCAAAATAGATGCGCAGCATCGAAAAATCTAACTTTCTCTGGTCAGGATGGAGTCTTGCTGAAAATGATTTTCACAAAAGGGTAATTAAGAAAACCTCTGTGTCAAATATATGTTCTTATTCGTTATATACATGATTCGAATCATGGAATATAGTTAAGTATGTTAAAAGTCTTTGTTCTTGTTAAATTCTTATTGCTAAAATTCTTATGGCGAAATTCTATTTTTAATGTTCTATTCTAAACTCTTCATTACTGTTCTTAAATTCATTAAGGTATCAGACTACACTCAAATCATGATCTTTTAAAAAAATTGACAATTTTTTTTGTTTTATTCTACAGGCCCTTTTATTAGCTTTATAAAAATACCAGGTGTTTTATTTTACATTCACTAGAACAAAAACTACAAGTGTTTCAGTAAAAGCAGATGCCATAACTTTACATAAGATGTCAAACTTTAAAATGCGTTTTACTGAAATGCGTTTTTTCGAAAATCTCAAACGGTGACAACGATTGCTTAAAAGGTTTTTAAAATAATTCACTGAAATTTTTTGTGTATGTTCTGTATAACAGTAGAAGCATTTTAACCTTCAGTTGTTTCAATCACTGTCTTATTACAAAATTTACAGTTCGTTATGTGAATATAATCACTGTTTTTTTAAGTAATTTCATATAATAACTAAGATAAAGTTCTGTAGTTTTTGTAAAAACTAAAATATCTCTTATCCTGAAGGTCATTTCAAAAAGGAATAGCAATGTAATACATCAAAATTGAAAAATTGATAATTTGTTCATTCACTATTTGTACAGAGCGGGCCCCGTTTATGTAATGTTTTGTCAATATTTACCCATTTTTTTCCGTTTCAGTAGTAATAATTTATTTTTCTCTTCTTAATTTTAGCCTTTTTTTCTTAAAATGTACTAAATAAATCTAAAAACCACCAAAAAAATCTCCATATCTCCCTTTTTTTTAAAAAAAAAGTTGTCGCGGATACCTTAAATTAATTTTTTTATCTCGATTTAAAACGTACAGTCTAATAATTCTATTTTAATCAGAATCTGTATCTACATAAGTTTTGGCGACAATAATGTTGCTACGCGTTTTTCTTAACACATATCACTGGTGTAGTGGGGCAGATAAGTCGAATACAATCAATTTGATACTGCCATCTAATTGTAACTTGAAATCACGAAAACTATATTTTAAAAATTCATTATAAAAGTTAGTGCTTAGTGGATTGTTAGCTGGTTGAAATCACCAATATATAATTATTTTAAAGATTTAACTAAAATATTTCGAACAAATTTGTTGTGTGGTAAGATTAAGAAATCAGAAGTTTAGTAAGGATGAAAGCAGCAAATGGCTTTTAAAAAAGAAATCATAAATACACTTGTGGGACAGTTTCAATTTTTGCATTATTTTCAACTTGTATTCAAATTTTTCCCATGGAAATAAATGTTTATTTCTGCAACTTAGAAAAAAACACTCTTATTCATTCTTGGAAAAGTCAGTAACAATTTATATTTTTCTTGATTTGATTGATTTTTATTAACGTCGTACTAGAAGGCTATTGGCGACAGACCTTGGAACTTTGAACCTGAAGAGAACATCTTCTGAGCTGGTAGCCACCTCATTCTCCAGACTTCCACATCCCTCCAGCTTGAAATCTTTTAGACTCAACAGATTTAACCCTTCATCTACTGACGGTACTTATAAGTACCACTCAGTTTAAAATTACATAGAAAAACCATTTTTATGAATACTCTGGCGATACTTAGCAGGAATACTCTTTGAAATTCACTCTTCCAAGATATATGACAGCACGGGTTCTATGATGAGTATTTTAGCGGGGAAGGCGAATAGTTTTATAGCAGAAATTGCGTTTTCAGCGGATTGCGAAGATTGTCATTTTTGTTCCGAAAAAATAGTTAATGTCAAAATCTAAGTGTCTTGTTTCTTTTTGTATGTTAATGAAAACGTTAGAAAACGATCCGACTATTTATTTTAAGCGAACAGTGTGTATAATTAATTTTACAGATGAATACCTTTAATTAATTAATTAGTTCTAATGGATTTAATTTCCCAAAGTTGAGTATTTTGTTTATGTATATCCCCTAATTTTCGAATGTAGTGATTCAAAAAAAAATATTGCAAAAAATAACTGCAGTAAATCATAATGCGGTAGATAAAGGGTTAACGAGCACTAGTCCTGCTACACAGCAAGGTGCTTTTTTTAAAATCTGAAATAGCTACCATTTTCTACTTTCATTCTATGATAATTGATGGTCGGTGGTAGTCTAGTGGTCAAGGTAACGGACTCGGACCGGCTTGTCATGAATTCGAGTCCAACGCCGCGGTAGACCCTCCGTGCAAAATGGGGCCGATGTACGTTAATGTATGTCGAGGCTCAAATGTCTTCCCGTTCGTGTGGTGTGGTAGGAGAAGGTGTGCCAACTCAGGTGTCGTCTTCGTCACTTGATCATAGCTCAAAATTACGAAGTTCATAGCCAAAAGCCTGTGAGTAGCTGAATAGTGCGACGTTAATTTTCACTCAATCACTCTATGAGAAGTGTACACTCTATACAGTAGCGCACACAGGAATTTTTCAGGGGGGGGGGGAAGTCCGGGGTTGAAAGTTCACCATTCTTGCATCATGCTATTTTTGATTTTGTCGATTTTCAGGAACAAAACACAGTAAAAAACTAATTATTGAATAAATAATTAGCATTAACTAATAAAATTAATCATTAATAACAAATATTTAATTAAATTTTACATATTATATACTACTTAGAATTATAACCAATCGGAAAAAAAATCAAGAGCTTTGGGGGGGTCCCCCCTTGTGTGCGCCACTGACTCTATATATTTCTAAAACGCAAAAATAAAAATAATTTTTTTTTATGTGTAACATCTTTCCTCTCGGTTGCTGGATATTTGTTGGGAGTGATTTCGTGAAAAGGGACGGATGTGTGTAACAGGATGTGACGTAAGCGCGCGCTACTTGATTTGACCAATGAGAGTGCGTGGCTGTGTCTTTTCGCTACCCTCGCATGGGGTCCAACTCTAGTAGCCATCAAGCACTCGAGCAATTGACTCTAAATCCGTTAGTCACGATATTGCGGGACATGCGGCAGAATGCTTATTTGAAAATGGACAAACCGCGATTTCGGTGGTCGTATACATTTCTTCGAATCAAACGGTTAAAAAAATTTAAAGATTTCCTGCATTTTGTACTTTCTGCTCTTTTAAAAAAATTATCACTCGCTTCCCCTGATTTTGAGTGGTGATTTTAACTTTTACTTCAGTTTGCCAAAAGTTGAGTCGCTCATAGCTTTTATAAATGATGAACTCAAGCTCGAAACGAACATAGATTAGAATGTTTCGACTGCTAACAGTGGTACTGTTACTAACACTGTTTTTCAACGGTTTTTAAATACTTTGAAATCACAAGTATATGTGTCATATTTTAGTTATTATAAGTCTATTGTCTCCGCTCTTCCCCAAATGGAACAAGAATAATTATTTTTGATAAAATATTGCATTACTCTTTTCGTTAATTAAAAACAATTTTCATTAAATATATAATTATACGATAGAAAATTATTTCCAAACATACCAGATTTTTTTTTTCAGATTTTTTTCAGGAAAAAAGTTAATATTGCGCATTTACCACGATAACATGTCAGATGTTACACATCATATGCGACTACTGTAAGACTCGTTTCTTTTTTTCTTTTGAAAACTGAACAGCCGTCATTTTCAGAATACTGGAAATCTATCAATATATCTTCATATCTAAAATATTTTTCCTTATTTTTATTAACTTTCGTTGAAATTACTGCAATATTTTTCGGTATTTAGACCATTTATTTTTTTTTTCTTTTTAAAATTTCTGGCTTATCCTGCTATATTTTTAGAAATGGAACCAAATGTCACTAGTTCAGGAAAAGGATGAGTAATACGAAAGATCAATTATTTCTAAAAAACCCGTTCCGTATGGAATTTGATATTGTTTCTAAAATCAATCATTCCCTAGGATTCGCTCAGAGAACAAAAGGCACTGGTTCCTTTTAATTGGGAGGGGAACAAAGATCGTTGATGAGAAGCGAAGGGGAAAGAGCAATGCAGAGAAAAAAAGATAACGGGTCATTTGATATGCGAGGTGAGTCATTTAAACAGGAACCTCAAAACAAGAAATTTGCTGCCAGAATGAGACTTCATGTGTGTTTTACTTTAATTTAGATTTTTATTTAACAAGCATTTTTTTAAAGGGGAAATTGATCTATAAAATTGTAGTTAGTATTTCCCTATACTTTTTTTTTTCTGAATTGCTTTTTTATGAACCTTAGATACATTTGTCGATTAAAAGATAGTAGAATAACAATAGGTACAAAGAAAAATAAATTTTAAGGTATCCGACTATCCTAAAATCATGATTTTTTCAAAAATCGACAATATTTTTTATGACTTTATTATATGGGACATCTTATTTATTAGCTTTATTAAAATACCAAGTTTTTTATTTTCCATTCACTAGAACAAAAACTACAATTGTTTTAGTAAAAACAGATGCCATAATTTTACACAAGATGTCAAACTTTAAAATGCATTTTACTCGAAACATGTTTTTTTCGAAAAACTCAAATGGAGACAGCGATTACTCAAAAAGTTTTTAAAATAATTTGCTGAAATTGTTTGTGTATATTCAGTATAACAGTTAAAGTGTTTTAATCTTCAGATTTATAAATCACTGTTTTATTTCAAAATTTACTGTCCTTTATGTGAATATAATCTCTGTTTTTTTAAGCAATTTCGTGTATTCACAAAGTGTGCTCTAGTTTTTGTAAAAATTAAAATATCTCTTATCCTGAAGGTCATTTCAAACATGAATAAGAAAGTAACACATCAAAATTGAAAAATTGAGAGTTTGTTCATAAAATTTTTGTACAGAGCGGGGCCCCGTTTATGTAATTTTCTGTACATTTTGGCCAGTTTGTTCCCATTTTAATAATAATAATTTTTTTTTGTTTTCAATTTAAAATTTTGTTTCTTAAAATATACTAAATACAGTAAGATCCCGCTTAGCGCGGGGTATACGTTCCATCAAAGTAGAGCGTAATATGAAACAGCGTTAAACGAGGTTATCTCATCATGTAAATAATAGGGCTGGGGGGGAAGATGGGTGAAAAATTGATCAGTTATTTTGCCCTTAAATTTATTAATTATGTTTTTTATAACAATAAAACAAAAATATATTTCTTGGAAATATAGAAACATAATAAACGATTATACATATAAAAATAAAGAAAAATCTATAAGTCAGTATGTTTACATTTTAGATCATTCAGTCTCTTTTGTATTTCCAATTTTCTGTCTTTTTATCAAGAAGGTAGATTGACTTAAAGGCATATTGCGTTCAATTTCGTCGTCAATTCATATAGAAAGGCTATTATCAATTTCATATATTATATTTCTAGAACGGATAATTCTAGTTGTAGAGCTTGTCGTAGTTGCAGTTACCGAAAGCAGTATTTTTTCTTTATTCTTAAGAACGGTTCTTATTGTTGAATTTGCCAAATTCAATGCAGCATCAATGTGAGATTGACTCTCACCAGTATCTAATCTTTTAATCCCTTGCATTTTAGTTTCTAGTGAAATGCTTCTTCTTGTAGCTTTTCGTGGTTTTTATTATCACCCATGATAAAAACTAAATATACTAATATTTGTCACTATAGAAGTCGTTTTATTATCTAAGTTTATACTTACAATAACGTCAACAAATGTTTGAAACGATAAAAATACGTTCGTATAGCACCACAGGAAAGGTGAAACACAGATAAACTGCTTCAGATATCGGGATATCTGTGCAATTTCGGAAAATCCCACAGTTAAAAAAAAAGAGCTTTAAACCTAAACAGCCCTAAACGAAACAGCGTTAAGCGGCGTGTTACTGTAAATCTAAAAATCACAAAAAAATTCCCATATCTCCATTTTTTTTAAAAAAAAAAGCTGTCGCAAGTAGTCGGATACCTTAACTAATATAATAAAGAAATTAATCACAGTTTATAGTGCATATTTCGCTGGTGAAGTATTCAATGAAGAAATGTGTAAGATGAGCTTCGGCATTCAGTTCTGAGAAACTATTTGTGTCACGGTTGAGATATTTTATCTGAAAAAACAAATGACACAGGTTAAAAACAAGTTTTTTAAACATGGGTTTTTTTTTCAAACTCCACACTTTGCGTAACATAATTTTTTTTATACCTAAAGGGTCTCTAGGGTGTTAACTTTATCTCGAGGGGGGAAAATATAAACAATTTTGAAACGGGTATAATTCTTTTAAATTTAAATTAAATAATTCGAATCTTTTACACATTATTTACAAAGGATTATGGCTTCAAAAAATACAAAATGTTTGAAATATAATCATAATTTAAAAAATTATATATAAGCATATGAAAATATGTAATAAATATTAAATAATTTTTTCGTTGCGCACGCTATTTTCTAAAATAGTAGCCTCTGATGTATAAAACTTTATAGAATTATAAAATGTATCATACTCTTTATGCCCTACATCATTTAAGAATAATACATCTATTGTATTTCAAAATATTTGAGAAATATTGAAATTCTTTTAAAAAAAATTTAAAAATCTTATTTTTTTGAAAATTGAATTCTTTTTTTTTAAAAATATAATTAATTATTCTACTAATATAAAATTACTACAGTGAAAAAAGATATATTTAACTTTGTAAATCAACTTATAGCTAGTAATTAAAGCTACTATTTTAGAAAATAGCATGCGCAACATAAAAATTAATATTTCTTATAGAAATTTTTCTTATTTTAATATGCTTATAATTTTTAAAATTATGATTATACATTAAACATTTTGTACTTTTCTGAAGTCCCATTCCTTTATAAATAATGTGTAAAAGATTCTAACTATTTAATTTTAATTTCAAAGAGTTATATATATTTGAATATTGTTTATATTTTCAGCCCTCTAGAGAGAAAGTTAATACCCATGAGACCGCTTAAATTTTGAGAACGAAAGGGAACATTGAGTCAAATGGAATTTATTCAATAATTAGTTTTAAATTTTATGAAGGTTTCAAAATCGTTTCACGTTGTAAACAATTGGAATTATGAGTATAAAATTTAATTCTTTAAATAATTATGTTTTAATCAATTAATTTTTATTAATTCTAATTAAATTATCGTATTGTCATCTAAAACAATCGTGTATAGAAAATTTCAGCTCAATTGAGCTCCTTAAAATGTGAGAAGGAGGCTTTTAAATTTTTGACCCAGACATAGTTACAATATGAGTAGAGAGTTATATTCGTCGCACTATAAAACCTTTTAAGCTTAATTTTAAACCATGGTCAAGGGACAAGTACGACGTCTGATCTGGCACCCCTCTCCTAATTTCCACACCCCTCCAAAGGTAGGACATTTGAGCCTCGACATGTTTAACGTGAATCAGCACTGCTAGGCTCGAACCCATGACCTTAACCATTAGGCTATTGTGGTTGCACGTGAGTAGAAGAAAACCCAATAAAAATACAAATAAATGACGTAAAACTGAAACTTCAGATGAAATAATAAATGTGCATTTTTTTTAATAATGTGTAATGATTGCTGAAAATATTAAAGGCGCATTATTTATCAGTTCAAAAAGTTTTTTTTTAAATTTTATATTTTTTAGTTGTGATTATCAATAAATCTGAATCGCAAAGATACATAATTAGTATTCTCCATTCAAAATTAAATAAGCTTTACGATATATATATACGCTTTGTGTCTATAAAAACATTTACATTTAGGAAAACATAGTTTCTTTCAAAAATAGTTTTGGCTTTTGAGAGATCGGCATTGAGAAGAATAATTAATAATGCATTTTTTCCTCTAATCGGGCTGCGGATTGGTATTTTTACCTTTGCACATCTAGTACATTCCCCAGAAGCTGGTACCACTTTTTAGTGCGGCACCATACAGGCGATACCAATTGCCACGAGTAATTTTGATGCCCATTTTCCTCCCCTGAGGGAGGTACCTGAGCTCTGACGATGCGAAATTGTACTTAGGAATTTAATTTTGCCGAGAGCACTCAAGCCAAACAGGTACTCAAGGGATTTATTACAAGCCATATAATCATACGACATGGACGCTATCGATTTTCTGCATCATGAAAATCCACCGACTTGGGCCGGGTTCGAACTCGCAAGGCCAGCCACAAACCATAATGCATTATTATTTGCTCTTTATCAGATAATAGTACTTTCTTTCACATTGTATGTCTCAACGAGAAATATTTGCCTGTTAAGGTGTCCGACTACGTTCGGAACTGTGATTTTGCAAAAGCGCATAAATGGATAATTTTATGATATTTAGTGTCACTTAGATTAGAGTGCATGAATAAAATTGTTTTAAGGACATTATGACAAAAAAAAATTATTTAAATACAATATTTTGGCAAAAAATTAACTTAGAATAACCTTTTTTCAAAACGTTCTCCTTTAATAAAAATGCTTCTATAATAGTAATATTTTGCTTATATAAAGTAAAAGACTTCTCCAGAGAGTCTGAACTAGGAGTTTCGAAAAATTCACTTTACTTTCAGAGTTACTACCAATTGAAATAATTATCGGAGTTTTTTCTTAAAATTTCTACCCTCTGTTGTAATAAAATATGGATGAACCCACTTCTAAGTTATATATTTCAAAAATTCTAGTTCAGCCTCTGTACAGAGGTCTGAGCTGAATACAGGCAAGATATTGTTATAATAGAAACATTTTTCATAAAAGGTGAATGTTTTGAAAATGGGTCATTCTATGTTCATATCTTGCAAAAATGTTGTACTTAAATAATTTTTTATTGTAATACTATTCTTAACCATTGCTTTGAGAAATTGATTTATTTATGAAAATTTGGTGGGAAATTCTTTGTCAAGAAATCAAATGCAGTCGGACCTCTATGTAACGAAGTGGCTAAATCCCGGAAAAAAGTTCGTTATATGGAAGATTCGTTTTATAGAGGTTCATCTTTTAATATACTTTATAAACCACATAAAACACATTTCAAATTCATAAACACTGTATATTAAAAAAGTAATTATTCACACCTTTTTCTAAATTAATATGTTTATTTTATATATCTTACCCATCAAAAAAAAACTGCATGGAAACAAGAAAAAAAGGTGTTGACAAATTCTACGGTGTGCACACGATCTGCGTAAGAGATATCTAAATCTCCTACCTTGGAATTGGGGTTAGCTTTGGTTTCATATTTTGCCTTTTTTTGATTTAAAGTAATTTAAGTACTGAATTGCCAAGGTGGAGAAAAAATAATAAGTGAACTACAATTAGATGCTGGATAAAAAAAAAAAGAATGTGTCGCGCGAAGAATTCACTGCATTTTCAATATTAAGAAAATAATTTTAATACTAAAAATAATGAATTTTATGAACATTTTATAATTTGAAGAATACAAGAAGAGTAATATTAAAAAAAACCCCACATACATTATTTTATAATTAGAACACGGGGACACGGGACAACTCCACTGAGGGTGAAAGCGGATATCGAAGATGTTTCTAGTGAACTGGGCAACGGGGTTACACTTCTTGGATGAACCGTCCAAAACTCTATTGCTCTCGGTGAGTTAGGCACCTAATAAAACCAGCTCAAGATTTATGACCACCATAAAATGTGTTAAAAGAGAGAACAACTTGAAAGGTTCAGAAATACTTTTAAAATAGGGAGAACACAAAATTGAATCACAAAAGAAAAAGTTCATTGTATAGAAAATGCACTTCCCTATTGAGAGTTTATTTTACGAAGAAAATCGTGAAATGTTCAAGGTTCCAGGAAAAAGTTCGCTACATTGAAAAATTCGCAATATGTTGATTCGACTGTATATCATTTTTGCTGTCGATAAAGTATGGTTGCGAATTGATATTTTTTTTTCTGATTAATGAATATAGACAACAGTGGAGTAGCGACCATTTTATGAGTGGAACTAATTATTAGTTATCTTTCATATCTTGCAAGCGAAAAGTATTCGAAGAAAATATATCATTTCAAAACGATTGTTAAGTTCACTATTTTCTAGTGAAAATTGCTTGATTTGTCACGAAAGTGCTGTATTTAAAAAAAACAACAACAACAATAAACAGGAATCGTTCAATGACACTTTTCCTCGATCTCTTTCAAGAGGTGATAAGTAAAATTTCTTGAGTAATCTTTATAACAGCAACAAAGTGTTTTGTGAGTAGTCAGTGGTAATGTCACAGCGGTAACAAAGGCACCCTATGAAATTTATTACATTATTGGTAATTGTATGAAACCGTTTACTGATGCAGAAATTATGAAGGAGGGATTCTTAAATGCTTCCAATTTAGAAAAATTCAGTGACAAAAAAATAAGAAATATAAAAAATAATAATTAAAAAAAGCGAAATAAAAGAGTTTTAATACTTTGATCTCAAGCATTATCTTGGTCTAAGAGCATTTCTTCCCCCTCCCCCCATTAATTCTCATGTTGCGACCCGCGCGAAATAGCTAACATTTACATGTGGCTCCGTAGAAAAAAGGTTGAGTACTCCTGCTCTAGCCCTCTCATTGGAGAGTTGTGTAAGTTTGGAAAGGGGGTGCCAGATGTGTCATTATTTGTATTTCTATAATTTATACAATACATATTTGTATTTATATGTGTTACCATTTTTAAAAATTATAAGGTATATTATCCATTGCCCTCGTGTTAATTCTGAGTGCGGCTTAGATTAAAAATCCAATCAAGAGATAAACATTAGAAATCTCTCGCTGGTTTTGGTACAATTAGATGAGAGTTGGGGTATTATGGAATACACACCATTTATATATATTTCTAAAATACCTTTACTGGTTTATATAAAAATCTCCAAAATCACCAGAGATCTACAGTATAAATGATTGTAAGAAATTATCACTTGTTAAAAAGAAAGATAATATTTATATTTTGTTGTTATAAACAATTTTATTTTAAAGAAAAAAGGATAAATGGATGGTATTATGTAATAGTCGGGTAATATGGAATAGGTATATAGTTTAAGTCATTAGAAAACTAATTAAGACTTCATAAAATGCTTCTATTTTTGACTCTAAAAGCCATATTTTTTAGGTGGCTGCCTACCTTCAAAAATTTTTAAATTTTTGAATCAAATTAAATGTTTTTAGAAAGAAAAACAAAACAAAAATATGTAAATACATAAAAAATTTTAAATAAATATTGTACTTTTATAGAAAAATTCGTTGTTTTCAAGGAAATTTTTACTAAAACGGGTAACATTGTATAAAATTTCTAATACAATTATCATAATTTTCTTTTTACGCAACATACATATTATGGTGCTCTTCAAAATGAACCAAAATGTAAGAGAAATATTAGAATACAAAAAAATTACAGACAATTATACATAATAATATGGAAATTTTGATATTTTTAAAGTTTTTCTTTTTAAAAACTACCCTAAATGAAAAACTATTTATTCTACAACAAAACTCATGGTCCATTTTATGAAAAATAGTATTATAAACATTCCCACAAAATTTCAAAGCGCTATCTGGTTTGGTTTTTAAAATATCTTTAACTCGAAAAGGTTTTTTTCCCGAAAAAAAATTTTGAGAAAAACTCTTTTAAAAGTTTTATCTTACTCCCTTTTTTGCAAAGGTGTTTTTAAAATCATTATAATTTTTTCTATTTCGCGTAAGGAAAAGAAAAACTGTTTTGGAAAGAAAAATGTTCAAACTATAAGATTTTGAAATAAAAAAATCATTGTGTAGATGAAAAATGACATTTTCAAGGGGGGAGGGGTAGGCAGTCACTTTAAAAATACGTTGAAGTCATTTCGAGTTTTACAGAAGTCACAAATATAATCTTTCTCAACTCATGTACATTCAAGGTGAACCCATAGAAAATAGTTGAAGAATTAAATTAATTTCCCCCGTGGTTTTCGGGAACTTTCGTTAAAAAAAGCATTCAACGACTTTTTTTTTGGGGTTCTTTATTAATGGTAGGGGATGAGTCATTAAAAAATGATACAATGGGAATGGAACGATTTTTGCTGACGTGGGGTTTAGGGAAAACCCTAGTATTCCAAAATCCCCGACCCCTCGGGAAAATAAACCCCAAACACAGAAGGACAAAACGTTATCAGCTAAAAAACAACGAAAGTATTAAAAACCACAATTCTTTTAATGCAATGCAACTTTTTTTGGTCACATTTTACTATGGGTTTAAAAACGCGATGTTTATGTGGTTTCAAAGTGGCCCGGTTTTGTGGTCCGTTGCATTAACAAATCAATTATTCAAGAACAAAACAATAAAGATTTAGTGAGAAATTCTATCAATCAAGTGATCCCTTATATCAATTTTTCTATCGATGTCATTCTAGTACGAAATGAGGGATAATTTTTTGAAATTGAACGGTTAGTATTAAAATAACGGGGAATAGGAATTTTTTTTGGGGTGAAACTAGTTTTCAGTTAACCCCCATATCTTTCAAGGAAAATATCTAAGAATATTTTTATTTGGGAGATTGGGTAGGGATGGGCCAAAAAAGATGTTTTTTTAAAATCGATTCGAATCGAACCTGATGAATAGATTCAAAAAAAAAATCGAGCTCAAAAAGATCGATTTCTAAAAACATTTTTTTTTTCAAGTCTGATTTACAATGAAAATATAATCCTTTTTTGAAAAACAAGAAAAATACCATAATAGAGATTTCTTATCAGTAAAATCAGGGGATTTTTTTTAGTTCAGATAATTCGACAATTACTATTATTTTTATTACCATATCAAAGTATCGAGTATAAAAGAAGACATTTATTTTCTAACTATTTGTTATATTAAAAGTTTAGAAAATTTACAAAATTATATTTCCCCAATGTTATTATCAAAACCTTTTTTTTTTTTTTTTAAAGCAGTCTCTCAAGTCTATTGGGATCCAAGGGGTTCCGCTATCCGTGTTCCCGGAAATAAAAACGCGCTCAAAAAAAGAAGATCCCATGATACTCTTTTTGGCTATTAATAAACGTGTGATAATTAAAGTTAATGGATCATATTTGGGGTCCCTGCCTGCGAAAAATATTTTTAAATTCTTCTTTTTTTGGTTTATACAAACGGAAAATATGGAATGTCGATTTTCGGTGAAATATATTTTTGAATCGAAACAGTTTTTATCGATTTAAAAATGATTTTTTTTAAAAACAATTTTTGGATTAATCGATCTTAGATCGCCCTCCCAATCATTGGGATCTTCGACTATTTTGCAGAGAAAAACGAACATGGATCAACATTTTGTATGATTTGCCGTGAAAATGCTATATTTAATTATATTTAAAAATATATAATTTTGGGAATTATTATACCACTAAGAACAAAACTTTCAATGTCTCCTTTTTTCTTCGTTTTCGATAATCTCTTTCAAGACAAGATAAATATAGGATTTCTTAAAAAAATCTTTGCAACAGCAACAAAATATTTGGATGGAAGAGGGATGATTAAGGTATTCGACTACGTTCGGAACCATGATTTTAAAAAAGCGCATAAATGTATAATTTTCATTATATTTAGTGTCACTTAGATTAGAATAATGATAAAAATATGTTTTAAGGACATTATGACAAAAATTATTTAAATACAATATTTTGGCAAAAATTAACTTAGAATAACCTTTTTCCAAATGTTCTCTTTGTAAAAATGCTTTATTAAGTAATATTTTGCCTGTATTCAGCTCAGACCTCTGTACAGAGGCTCAACTAGAGTTTCTGAAATGCATAACTTGGAAGTCGTTTTATCCATGTTTTACAAAAACAAAAGGAAGGAATTTTAAGAAAATACGCCAATAATTATTTCAAATGGTTGTAACTCTGAAAATAATGTCAATTTTTCAAAAATCCTAGTTGAGCCTCTGTACAGAGGTCTGAGCTATATACAGGCAAAATATTAATACAATGGAAGCATTTTTTACAAAAGGAGAACATTTGGAAAAAAGGTTATTCTAAGTTCATTTTTTGCCAAAATATTGTATTTAAATAAATTTTTGTCATAATGTCCTTAAAACAATTTTATACATGTATTCTAATCTAAGTGACACTAAATATCATGAAAATTATACATTTATGCGCTTTTTTAAAATCATGGTTTGTGTGCGAACGTAGTCGGATACCTTAATGAAAGAAAATCAAAATTACTCCATAACAGTGAAAAAAATGCATAAAACCTATTTTTTGTCAGTTGAGTTTGATGGAGTTTATTATAGATTTAAAATGTAATAATTAATTAATTAATAAGATAATTAATATTTTAATCAGTTTTCAATTTTTTAAATGTAATTAGTCTTATAGCGTTCCCCTCCTTAATTAATCCTCAGGTTGCGGCCCGCGTGTATGTGGTCCAGCGGAAAAAAAGGTTGAGTATCGCTAGGTTGAAGTGTTTGGAAGCTCTTACCAGCAAAAACTTTTGAAAATCGCAAAACACACTTAGTTCTGCAGTGTGAAGCGGTATGGCAACTCTCAGTGGAATGCAACGTGTGAGTCTTTCTTCAGTATTTCAAGGTTTTTCCCACACATTAGCAGCTACAAATTTCCCACACTACCAGACAATTCCATAACAATAGACTCTCATCTGTACTGTTTGCCTTTTAAGGAAATTTAAATAAAGTGAAAAAGAACTGCGCGTACAGTTCGATTTTTTCATCACGCGTTTTTTTCCGATTCACTAAGAAAAGTACAACAGACTCGTTTTGTCTCCTATACTAATTCGACTTTTTTTATCACACGTTTTTTTTCTGATTCACTAAGAAACGTATAACGGACTCTCGTTTTTCGTAAATTTCGATCTTATTTTTGGTGCTAAAAATGCGGTTATATGCCGGGAATAAAAATGATATTTTTAAAAAAAAAATTAAAAAGATGAGCGTAAAAAATAGATTTCTACACAGATCGAAATACTGTTTATTTAAAAGAAATGACGTACCTCTTATGAACTTAAAGAGCTGTAGTTCTAGAAGTAAAACCTGGGATAATACCTCGAATAAATTCTTCAAAACGTAACAGAATTGCATAATTACATTTCAGGTTTCTTCGTTAAAAAGAGGGTGTGCGTTATATGGCGAATATACTTAAAAGTTCAAAAATGCAGCTTGTAAGTGTAGGTGCGCGTTATACCCCTGATTTTACGGTATATAAAATTTCAAGAAAAAATTCTTTCATCGTTTCAAACCTAATAAATCTTACACTCTCTAAAATTTATTAAAATTTCTAATTTCACTAAGCTATGAAAAACAAACAAACATTATTCTTGATATTTCTCCACTTTTCACACAAGCAAGCTCAAAAAATATGAAATAAAAATTGCGCAGAGAATTAAATACATTTTTATGAAAATGGCAGATCTAACGTAGTCTATTAACCAGGGGCGTAGCTACCGCCGTATCAATGACACGGGGTCCCTAAACTATAGGGGCCCCAAAATGTATTAGTAAAAAATCGTTATATGTTAAGAGGCAACAAGGGCCCACAAGGAATTTTTGATACAGGTTGACTCAAGACTAGCCAGGTTGGTTAATAGCCAGTGCTATTAACCAATGGCCGTGATAGTCGAGTGGTCATGGTCATGAATTCATGGCGTCCTGTATTGTCCATAGTAGATTCGAGTCACATTGTCACTGAAGACCCATCGCGTAGACAGGATGTTTCACTTTAAATCGATCGGGTCTCAAAGTCATAACGTTGGAGTGGTGTGGAAGTTTGAAAATATTAGTTTAAAGTGGTACCCAGCTTAGATTTCGTCCTCGTAACCTGACCGTGGTTCAAAATAAGCGATTTGTCTCCAGTAGCCCTATAATGTAGATTCAAATCCAACGATAACAAACATTCTGTTTTGTGTACTAGTTTTATGCTACTTGTTTGTGACAATACCATATCATCACTTTATAAAGATCTTATGAGTAGTTATTCTTAATTTCTACCAAATATTATTCGTCTTGACAACCAGCGAACAGTTTAATGGATATTTACAATTTGTATTTTTGTCAATTCATTTTAATAAGTAACTTATACCAGGGGTACTCAACCTTTTTTCTAGACGGGCCACACATGATACGTATTTCAAGAGGGCCGCAACATAAGGATAATAAGAAAAAACACTATAAGACCACAGCAACATTGGTAAAGTAAAATTGATCAAAATATTAAAACTATCTCATTTTCGGCTTTTATTTTAATACTATACTAACTTTTTCATCAAACACACACAAAAAATATTTATTTTTATGCATTTTTCTGAGTCATGGGTTAGTTTCCTCCAAAAACAAGCCTCTCTCTTTTACTGTAAAAAAGCAAATTGATAGACTTGATTACTTCATTTATAGAATTTCCGGCAAAATTTTTAGTACATTGTTCTTAAATAATCGCATTTCTTAGTGCAGTGTGCCATGACTGGGCCACTCAGAGAAAGTCGGTGGGCCACATGCCACAGTTTGAGTATTACTGACTTTTACCCATTCTTTTTTTTTTTTTTTTGTCTTTTTTGAAATTCTTGTTACATACATACTATAAATAAATAAGTAAAGAAATGTACACATTGCGGCAATAGTTTATAATTCACTGACTTGATCCAGAATTAGAAATCGAGAATATAAATGCCTCTCAAATTGCAAACAGAATCAATAACTTGAAAATATTTTGATTTTGTGCAATTATAAATGAGAAAAATAGTTACATTTGAATTATATTTTAATATAGTATGCGTGTTTTGTCAATTGTTTTTGTGAAACCTTGAAGTTACAGGACGTGTAGAAAATTTTAATAGTGTGGATGAATTTATGTAAAAGAAATTTGTAATTGAAAAAATATTTCTTAAGCAGAGTAATTTGCAATTAGCAACAAAAATATCTATAATCGGATAATTTTTCTATAAATAGATATCTCTTTTGCTTAAAAAAAATTTAGTACCTTCCAAAATTTTACTAGAAATGATGATTTTCGATACGTTCTTGTTTTCAATTCACTGCTTGTGGTTCTATTTCTTCTTAAAAGCTACAAAACTTTTTAAAATGCAATTCTTACTCTATTAAAAATTTCAAGGCTTCATTTTCTTTAAAAAAATTCATGAATAACAATAACAAGTTGTATTTTATCTTTTTACAAAAATAATATTGCAATACATTGCATAAAGTTCGAAATTTTTTCGTTGTTAAATGATTTAGGTAATTAAAATTATACCTTTAAAGTGGGCGTAGAAATTTCGTATAGCTTTTATTTTGAATCTTAAAAGTAAGGCATTTTATAAAGTAAGAAATGAATAGTGAAAACTGTGTGTATTATAATTAAATTAAATCAAATTACAATAGTTTCCAAAAACTGTATAGGACTAAAAATTCAAATTACGAAACACTTTTATACTTAATTTCATTACGATTAAGCAAATAATAGAGAATTTATCATTTTCATAAAATTAATGCTTAATGAAACAGACTTTTTTATTGTCTTTATGTATAACCCAAAAAGTGGTTATACATAAAGCAGTCCTCAGTTTGCTATACTTATAATGCTGCTGCATCCGTCTCTTTATTGTTTTCAAAATTTCAAATTTCTGTTTTAATTTTTGTTTCGACGCCCATCCGGTACAGTGAATAATAACGTTGACTGCTGTGCGATTAGGGAAAGAATCTCGGAGAAAGCATGGATGTTTATTAATGTATAGTTAGGGTGACCAATCGTCCTCCTTTTATAGGTTCTGTCCTTCCTCGAAAAGTGTCCTCCTACCTGTCCTCCTTTTCAATATTTTAAAATTAATATTTTAATCTCTTTATTCAGAGATGCCAGACCGAACTGTTACGCGTCATGAGCGGGTACAGTATGAATTATTAGAGATATTAATATATTTTGAACATAATTAGGCATCTATTTTCCAAAAAAAAACGACGCAAAAGATTTCTGGTGAACATATTTCAGCTACAGAAGTTAGACTTATTTTGAGCGATTTTTTCTTTCCATAAAAATCACAATTTGAAGAAAAATGTATTCCTTTAATAATAAAAAGAAAATTGTCGGACTTCGAAGAATCAAATCGAGCACAACGGAAAAGTTTACCAAAAATGTGCAGAATTTTTACCAAAAATGTTTCCAGTACGTCGAAGAATGGTCTAAAATAAATATCACAGGAAATAACAGTTTTCAATGTTATTATTTTTTTATTTCATCCCAAGTATATAGGACAGATATAGAAAATTGTGTTGAGTTTTTATCGGAAGTAATGCCTGATATTAAAATTGAAGACAATTGTCTGTTGGAAGAAATTAGAAGATTGGATATATATATTTAAGTTCTGGTAAATTAAAACCATTTGAAAATCAGCATGTAGAAATTGATAAAAGATGGGTGGAAATATTTAACCACTTCAGAAATGAACACATTCCATCTGAAAATTTAGTTATTCTTGCTAAATTTACGTTTGTGCTGCCCTGAAACTAATGCAGCAATTGAAACAGTTTTTTCAATTGGTAATGATTTTTGGACAAGTGAGAAATCAAGACTTGAATGTTGATGCTGTAGCTGCAGCAATTACCGTGAAATTCAATATGAAGGATAATTCTTGCTCCGAAATTTCCGATAAATTAAAAAATGATACATTGACAAAAAAAAAAAATCATTTAATGGAAAAAATACTCATTTAAGTAAATAATAAAAGAGGTGTTAGTGTATTGAATTAATAAAATGCTTCATATATTTACGTTATAATTTTTTCTTACATTTTTCATCCTCCATTTCATTTAAAAAGAATAGTTACCTTAATATAGTCTATTTGCCAATTTTGAGGATGTTCTTCAAAATTGGGGTGAAACCGAATCAAATCGTACCGTCGTCTGTATGGTGCTCAAAGCTACGGTTAGCGTTGTTATTTGCAATGATTTTCCCTCGAGAGGGACATAGTGTTGTCCTTTCGAAAATTGTTAACTGTCTATCGTCCCATTCGTTCGCAGTGACACCCACGCTCATTCTCATCGGCCAATAGCATCAAAGTAAACACGTTCCAGGGTCATGCTTCAAGGTCAGAGATTACACCTACATTAAATTCAGGTTTAGACATGTCGATGCCCTCGTTACTAGGACTCTAAGAAAATGTTCTTTGAAATGTTTGAACTGAATGACACATGTCTGTTATTTTCGCTTATAGCAAATTAAAACTTGTTATATTGATCGTAATTAATGACGACTGCCGAGTCTTACGTCGTTTCATAGATCGATAAGAAGAAAAAGCCTATTTGGCTATAATACAAAAATAGTAACTTTTACTCTTATTGAAAGAGTACAAATTTATTATGGGAATCAAATTTTCCCCTGCAGATAAGTTTCCCTGATTGTGGATACAGATTGTTATTTAAATAGAATTAGCGGACGGTACGTTTCAAATCGAGATAAAAAAAATTAATCTGATGATTATAAGAATAGGAATGAGTAGCTTAGAATAGATCATTAAGAATGGAATTTCGACTTAAGAATTTAACGAGAACAAAGTTTTGACATGACTAACTTTATTTCTTGATTCCATTATGTATATAACGAATGAGAACATATAGCGAATAATCAAAATCAAATCTGTTGCCAAATGTCTTACATGAATAGAAACATGAGTGACAAATATAAAAATAATTAAATACGTTGGAGTAGCTTCAGTTTATGAGCCAAAACTAATGGTTCACAAAAAATGAACACATCAATGAACCCAAGCATAATTCTTGGTGGATACTTACATTATTTTTTCACAATTCCTACTATCAGTTCACACTCTCTTTAAATATACTATATATTTATTTATATATCTTGTTCAAATTTTCAATCGTTAATAAAATACTTTTTATTCATCCATTCAAGTTCTAATACATTTTTACAAACTTGTAGTGGTAAAAAACAGTTGGTGTTAATACAGTTTTTTCAAATATTAATTCATTAATTAAATTTAAGAAACGAAAATAAAAGTTTTCTTTGTTGATCTAAGTAGGAATTGACTTAAATTTCTTTTTGTATGACTTGTTTACATAAGATATCATAATTAACCTTTTTTATTTTATTTAAGGGCTTGATTCTGGCATGTCTTTCTTCCTCAGACAGAGAGGATATTGAAAAATATCTTTATGATTCTAATTTTTAATTCTGTACTTTTGAGCATAATGAAATACCATCTGCTTGGGGAAGTGTTAGCCATGAATTATTACTGTTTTGTTATTAACTAAAAAAATAAGCCTTTTATTTTTGAGAAAATCTGCATTTTCTTTAAAGAAAAAAAGATCATTAAAGTTAACTTTTATATATTCATCTGCCACACTAAGGTCTGGCGCCATAATCTCAATGAGAGTAGCAGATGTTTTCTGTAGCATTCAGTATGATGCCCGTAGTTTTTACCCCCTCCACTAAATGAACCTTGAATCATCGTACACTTTACATTTTTGACTAGGATAAATTACATATAGATATTTTTTTATTTCCAATGTCATTTTTATTATAATCAAGTAGATAATAAATTCAGATTATTGTGGGGGGAGGGATCAGTTCACTACTGTGAGAAGGAAACTGAATGACTCAATCCAGTTGAATATTTTATCCCTTACAGGATGAAATATTTCTAGAGTTGAAGGATCAAAGAGGTCATTTTAAAAAAATGATATTACGCAAAAAAGAAACGGATATTAAAGTAATAAATATTGTTTTTAATTACTGATTATTTTTTTCTTGTAGAAGATCTTGCGTAAAGCAGAATCGTTCGAAAAATTCTAGGAATAATTCATCGTCTACTGCAAAAAACGTAGTTTGCTGTGATTGATACCAGGAAAAAAAGTTATAAAAATGACAGATTTATGGTCTGATCTAGAAAAACATCCGTCTGCCGGTGTCCTAGCGAAATGTTTTTCTTTGAAAAATGTACCAAACAACAAGAAACACACGTGTTGAACCATTGAATTTCTCAAAATTCCAATAAAGCTTTGTTTGCTTTGGAATAATTTTCTCATAAATATTTTGCATTAAAATTCCAACGAATGATATGTTTTCTAATTATTTCATCCTGCATGCATTTAATTCTTCGTTCAATTCCTGCTCTGAAATGGAAATTTGCTCATAACAGGATTATGAGACATCATTGAAAAAATCTGGTTAATTCCTTTTGAAAACTATCATTTCCAGGAAGAACTTTTAGAACATGTCCTCTAGCTAGGAATGTAAAAAAATCAGAATTAGACATTCAAAAACAATTAGATACTCAAAGGTAGTAAATGCTTTATGATACAAAAGATCAATTATAATAATCGGATTAACGACTAAAGATCAACAATTATAATGGGGTATTAAAAAAGGGAGGGAAGCATTCTCGTGGTTTGCAATTATTGACTCCGAAATTAGACTGCGACGGTTTTATTAAAATAATTTTTCAATCTCATACATGTTATTAGGGCCCTAAAAGCATTAGTTATAGGATGTGAATTTTATAAATCCTTGCTTTATGCTCCTGTGTTTTAGACTGTTCAAATTATTTTGAATTATACATTTATGAATTTTTTTAAACATATTATTTTTATTTCAGATGTTTGATCCCCTTTGGAATATATTTTATTTGAGAAAGAATGTAATGAATTTGATCTAGACCAGCGATACTCAACCTGCGGACCGCATGTTGGCCACCGAGCCTTTTTGGTCCATTGCTCGGAGAAATTCACTTCTTAAGAACATTGTATTACAAAATTTTTATGGGAAATTCTTTGTCATGAAATCAAATATATCAATTTTGCTTTTTGCTGTCAGTACGTACGGGTACTAATTGATACTCTTTTTCTATTTGGAATCGTTATGGTTAGTGATAACAGACAACATTAGAGTAGCGACAATTTTATGGGTAGAACTAATTTTTAACTATCTTTCATATCCTGCAAGTGAAAAATATTCGAAAAAACATATCATTTCAAGACAATTGGAAGGCTGATTATTATTGTAGTGAAAAACTAATATGGATCAGTAATTGTTTGATTTGTCACGAAAGTGCTGTATTTAAAAAATACTAATAAACAGGAATCTTTCTATGTCACTTTTCCTTGAAAATCTCTTTAAGAAGGCGGTTTTTCTTCTAAAGTATTTTCCTTTGGAATTAGTTCTCAAGCATCAAATTAATATTCATGTAATTTAATTATATATATAAAATGGACAATGTTTTAAGTTATTTCAAGTCTAAAAATAAAGATAGGAGATAAAAGCTCTGACGGGCTATGTGCTCTGTAAAAACCACCCCAGCTACAAAATCTCTTTCAAGAGATGATAAATAGGCTTTCTTGAATAATCTTTGCAACAGCAACAAAGTGTTTTATCAGTGGTAATATCACAGCGGGTTACAGACATCCTATGAAGTTTGTCATATTATTGGTAATCATATTAAACCGTTTATACTGACGCAGAAATTGTGAAAAAGTGTTTCTTAATTGCTTCCAATTTAGCTTTAGTGACAAAAAGTAAAAAAAATAATAATTAAAAAAGCAAAACAGGAGTTATAAAATTTTGATCAATTTCCACATTTTAAATTTCCCAATGTTAACTTTGTCTTCTCCGCTATATCCTCATGTTGCGGCCCGCGTGAAATAACTAACATATGTATGCGGCCAGCGTGAAATATCTGACATATGTATTCGGCCCAGCAGAAAAAAAGGTTGTGTACCCCTGATCTAGACTGTTAATAAGACAATTATTTCTGAGGGAAAAAAGCTAGAAATATTCGTATTAAAATTTAATTATCATCTAAGGAATCTAAATACAGGGGAAATTCTCTCTCTTTCTCTCTCTCAAGAAACTTGACAATTTTATCTTATTCTTCGTAAGAGTTGCCACAGAATAAAAAAAAATTAATTTCGGGAAAAGTAAATTTAATTTCTACAAAAAGCCTGATTAAACCGTGGCAAAGATATGTATACTATATATCAGGGACGGGAAATTGTCTTGGCTTTAGGGCCACATTGTGGAAGCAGAGATAATGGAGGATAGCACCTTTCTAAAATGATTGCATAAATTAGTTAATTTTGTATTTCAGAAAAGGTATATTAATTGTACCTTAAAAATCAATAAATATAAGGTACACAAATAGTGATAGTTTTAAGCAATTTATTTACGGTGCTCATATCAATTATAGCTGCAAGAACATTTAATTTCAAATTCAGTTTAATGAGATAGATCTCCCCTATCACACTTTTCTACATTTTTTTTAAAATCAGGAGTGGAATTGTTTGTTGAAATGCTCGTCAAAGCTTACAAGTATTTTTGTCAGCCGACCTACATTTATATTTAATCTTGTTGACCTTACTATACTCACAAATACATGTCGACTAAAATATAAAGAACAATTCCGCAGCAAATTCCTTCATGCATAGAAATTTTTCAGCTGACACAGATTTGTAAATGTCAACTAATGTACCATTAAACACTTCCTTTACACTGTGATCTAACTGCAAGCCAATAAGGTTGAAGCAGCAGCTACTCAGGTGCTGTATCAGTATTAGAAGAAATGGCATAAGAGAGCAAATTAAATTTAGGCTCAATTTTCTTGGTCCTGAAATAACTTTCTGATCCCCTTCTTTAAATTCTGCAGATGATTCCTGATTTTGTCAGAAGCACTTTCATGTACTTTATTTCCTAGTGAGGGAATAAAGTGGTTTGTTTTATCAATAGTGGAACATACGAGACGCGCGGGCGCGAATCTTAGGTCGAGCATGGGAAAGAAAAAAAAAAGAAGAAAGCAGTTGAAAGCGGATCGTCAGACTGTCTTGGAGGGCCTAAGAAAATCTCTTTGTCGGCTGCATGGGATCTTTGGATTGCTATTTGCCCACCCCTATAATATGTCATTCTAAGGTGAATTTTTTAAAAAAGAAAAAAGAAAAAAAAAAAAACTAAAATAATTATAGTTGGGAAAAATTGATTTTTTTTTAACGTTTAAACTTAAAAACAATACGCTGTAATTTTTAAATTTAAACCTTTTCTTTTCGACAGGAAACTTCACCATACTTAAGAAAATGGTAAAAGTGGAACAAAACAAATTTTCTGTATGTGATATTCGAAAATAATGCCAGATTTTCTCTATGAAATCAATTGCGATAAATGTTTTTCAATAGAACTTGCAATATATTTATAGTAATCCCAACGCTCTTAATTTCTCTTGTCTTACATTGTTCGATGGGAATAGCATAAAATTATTTTTTGACCTTTTATAGAAATGTAAAACTATTTCTTATTACTTTTATTAATAAAGAAAAAAAATGCAGAGGAAATTATGAAAAAATATTTAATTGCTGAAAATGTTATGCAAAAAAGAAGTTTTCATTTAAATTCTTCTAGTATTTAAATTAAAAAAGAAAAACAAAGATTCTATTGTATAAAAGTCTTTTAAGATCAGTATTAAGACTTATGCATGTCAGACTTGGTCCATGTCTCGAAACGATGAGATGATGGTAAGTATCTACGAAAGGAAGATTTTAAGATTTATTTTTGGAGAAATTCAGGAAAATGGAACGTGACGAAGAAGATCAAATTTAGAGCTCTATCAATCATATAAAGAATCTGACATTGTTAACTTCATCAAATTAGAACGAATTAAGGTATCCGACTACGTTCGGAACCATGATTTTAAAAAAGCGCATAAATGGATAATTTTCATGATATTTAGTGTCACTTAGATTAGAATACATGTATAAAATTGTTTTAAGGACATCATGACAAAAAAAATATTTAAATACAATATTTATATATGATTTTTGAAAAATTCACATTATTTTCAGAGTTACAATCATTTGAAATAATTATCGGTTATTTTCTTAAAATTTCTCCCTTCTGTTTTCGTAAAACATGGATAAACCGACTTCCGAGTTATGCATTTCAAAAATTCTAGTTGAGCCTCTGTACAGAGGTCTGAGCTGAATACAGGCAAAATATTAATACAATAGAAGCATTTTTTACAAAAGGAGAACATTTGGAAAAAGGTTATTCTAAGCTAATTTTTGCCAAAATATTTTATTTAAATAATTTTTGTCATAATGTCCTTAAAACAATTTTATAATTATTCTAATCTAAGGACACTAAATATCATAAATATTATCCATTTACACGCTTTTGCAAAATCACGGTTCCGAACGTAGTCGGATACCTTAAATGGGTCGGTCACGTTGTCAGAATGGACGAAACCCGCAGCACTATGTCTTCAGTTGGCACACGAAGAAAGGGCCGGCCAAATATTAGATGGAGTGATGGCCTAGGAAAAGATTTCCTAGTTCTGAGAACTGAGAACACTAGTAAGAAGAAGGCTGGCCTGGAAAAGGCTTCTTGAGAAGGCCAAAGCCCACCCTAGGCTGTCGAGCCACTGAGGACGGAAGGAATATTTAAATTTCTATTATAATTTCCTTCTCATTTTGAAGTTTTTATTACTAGTTCACTAGTAGTAATTAATTATGAGTTAATCGTCCCTTATGTTTATTAGTAGTAAATATGCTGCCTTATTTTAAAAATAGAACATATTGGGTTAAAGTGCAGTATAGGTGGGGGCACTTGGCGCAGTCCTTTTTTTTTGGCGAATAAAAGCGGTCGCCAAGGTACTTTTATCGAAATTATTTATTATTTATTTTAGAATGAATTTGATATATCACCATGACATTTAGATAAAAATCCCCAAATTCAAAGAAAAATCTCCAAATCCAAAGTGCCCCCTTATACTACACTTGAGCCAACATATTGTTTTGCTGTATCTGACTTTTAAATTGACCACTAATTTTCTAAATTAAGGATTTTTATAATTTTTATGAATTTTACGCGGTTCACTGAATGTTTATTAACGTCGTATTCTGCGAAATTAGAGGGCTATTGGCGACCTACAGTGGAGAGTTTTCTCAATCTGCTCTCGGAAAGTCCAAAAACGAAATTGCGCGAAAAAAAAAACAACCCACTATTTACGGTCCTCATAGGTTCCCTAGCCATGTGGTAAACAGTTTTCGTCAGTATGCGAATCGAAATATTCTACTATCAGCCTTTTAGATCGGGTTTCTTTTTGCTGCAAGAAACACTTGCGAGCGCCATTTTCTAGTAAAAAGTTCAATCGTTTCGTCTGAAAAAGATTTAAGCGGGGTTTTTTTAAATACATGCCATGGGTAAGTAATTTCTTGATTTAATTTTCATATTAGGTTCAAGTTTGATTAAAAATTGTAAAAACATAACATTTAGCACAGCATATAACTCCGACTAACATGTATGTCGGTTTTTTGTGTTTATTGGAGTAGAACTTTTGGGATTGACACGGATTGATCACAGTAACGCTTAAGTCACATAGGGTAGATATAGACCTTTAATTTAATACCAAATTTAGCTGCTACTCCCAAAGTTATGATTTTTTTCAGCGTTGGCCGATGGTATTACTCGGCGTGCCTTATTCAATGCATGGAAGGAAGAGCGATACTAGCCCAAAACTTATGTTGTTTTCAGTTTAGTTAGAACTACAATGGACTTTGATAAATAATGAGGAGCAGCAGCAGTTAAAATTTAGAAAAATTAGAAGAATTTCTGCTGTTCTGTAGGGAAAAAATGGATGAGGGTGCCATAGAAATGAAAAGTACTTCTCCAAGTTGAATGTTGCGTGGTTGTAGGGGGAGTAAGATTTATATTATATTTATTATTTTTAAGGAAAATATATAGTTAATGTTTTAGTGTGGTATTTTATATTTATTTCAGCTTATAACACAATTATTTTTTCAGAATTATAAACTTTAAAATGGTTTTTCTCAGTTTGTGTTTTTCGCATTCTTCCACAATTATTTACCAATCACTTCCCTTCCCCGTGTCTTATATGAATGCATGTAACAAAATTAGGGATCCATTTTATTGTAAATTGAATACTTCTTTTTTTAAAAAAATTAAATGTGGGAAATATTAGGCTTTTGGTTGAATTTTAGCATATATATATCAACATTTTATTATTTTTTTTTCTCCAATACTAATTAAAGTATTGTAAAATCGATCCCTAAAAATGTTAAAACATTCTCGGGAATATTACAAAAATTTCATGTCAAAAAATTAATTAACACAAAAAGAGCAAAATTTTAAAAATTTCGAAATTTCTCAAAAGAAATTAAATTTGTAAAATTATGTGAATAATATGTGAAAAATTTTAGCTCGCATCATTTTCTTGAATAAACATTGTATGAAATGCTAAAATGTAATTTTTAAATACATAAATAAAAAAAAATGCTCAAAGGGTGCCGAGACCTTTTAATCACTTCCTATTATCCTTTATTGTATGTGTACAATGTTATGTTTGATTGCATTTGTTTAATCTTTAACAATTATTAAATTTAATTTTTTTAACTTGTCACACTATTTCTTGTATATATTCTCCTATGTGTAAATTACTGCTTCCGTTAATATCCTTAGACCCTTGTTCAAAAACCAGTTCCACTTAGCAATAATTTATTCTTGATCAAATTGAAACTTGACATAAATTAGTTAAGACTCTATTAACCTTATTTGTTTGTAAAAAAAACAGAAAAGAATACCGAATTTACATGATTTTAGATTATTAAGAAAACTTTAAAGCCATAAAATAATTTCCTTGCGCCAGATCGGGAAAACTGCCCACTGTGCGACGGACCACGGTCAAGTGATGCATGTAACAACTGAGCTAGTATACCACTCTTCAAACTTCACGCATTTGGAATTTTATGAAACATCTTTTTTGATTTAAAATATTAAACAAAATAAAATTCTTAAAAAGTAAATATTGGAATTGTAAGTCATTATTCTGAGTCGGATTTTAAGTTAAATTTTTTAAAAAGGTGTTATGCGTGATAGAAACAAGCATTTGAGAGATTTATTTATTGATGCAATATAACCAGTGCTTACGAAAAAATAATAGTTAAAGAGAAAATAAATTATTTAAGGTATCTCAACACGCTCGGTAAGTACTTTTTAACAAAATGGCACATTTAAACATCATAAATAGTTTTTTTATGACGCAATACCAATAAAAATACTAATATTTAACTATATATATATATAAACCCTAAAATTCCCACGTATAAGCGCACCGGTGTATAACGCAAACCCCATCTTTCAAAGGGTAATTTTTTTTAATTTTTAGGTATATTCCCGGTAAAAACCGGGACCCCCCTTTTAAAAGAAAAAAACTGAAATATTTAATATGCATTTTTTATGTTTTTTAAGTAATTTTTTTCAGGTTTATCCCCCGACTTTTTCAAAAATAGTATAATTTTTAAAAATTTCCCCTTTTTGTTAGTAAAGGAAGTCGTTTCTTTTTTTAAAAAGTGTTTCGATACATCTAGAAGAAAATTTTTTTTTTTGCCCCCTCCCCTTTTTTTTTTTTTAAAGAAGATCCCGGCGTATAACCCATTAATTTTCGAGCTTATTTTTTTGTGTTCTAAGGGGGCGTTTAACGCCGGATTTTACAGTAGTTAACAGTCGAACCTCCATATTACGAACCTCTTACGGGAATTTTTTTTAACAGCGAACTTTTTTCCTGGAACCAAAAACATTTTTCAATTTTCTTCGTAAAATAACCCTTCCCAAAAAGGGGGATTTTCTATCAACGAACTTTTTTTTTTGTGATTCAATTTTGTTCTCCCCATTTTTTAAAATATTTCCTTTAACCTTTTAAGGTTTTTCTCTCTTTTAAAACATTTTTTTGGGGGTCGTAAATCTTGAATTTGGGTTTTTTTAGGTGCCCAACTTTGCCGAAAACAATGGGGAATTTAGGGGATTCATCCAAGAGAAAAAACCTTTCCCCCCTTCCCCATTCCCAAATTTATTTTGGGAAAAATCTTCAATTCCTCTTTCCCCACAGTGGGTTTCTCGTTCCCCCGTCCTTGAACTATTTCCTTCATTTGTAGTGTTCGTCAGTCGTACTGGTAACTTCGTTTCTCGTCGCTCTAAAATGTCAAAACTTAAGTGCTTGAGCAACAAAAAAAATTTAATTCTTCAGGAAGTAGATAAAGGCGTCAAGAAATTTTCCTTGCAGTTTTTCTTTCTTTTTTTAAAGGTTTAAGATATCTCAAATAAATATATATTAATTAACAAAACTTATTTAACAATACTTACTTTTTTAATATAAAGAGTTTATGAATTTAAATTTGTTTTATGTAGTTTACAGAGAAAATCAAAAGATGAACCTCTATATAACGAATTTTCCATATAACGAACTTTTATTTGGTATTTAGCGACTTCGTTGTATAGAGTTCCGAATGTATATATATAACGACATTTAAAATAAATTTCCTAAATTTTACAAAAATCAAAATTATAAGTGAAATTTTACGATATTTTTGAAAAAATTCAAAGCAATTAGAGAAAAATGTAATAAACTTACATAAGTAAAAGTATTATTAAAACAAATTAGATGCATTTGTCTAGAAAATGTACAAAAATTTTAATGTTTTATTAAAATTTGAAAATTTTAGAGCTGATTGAGAAAACATTATAAGAAATGTGACATTCTTAATGAGACCATTATTTAAATAACAGGCCATAGCTCAAAAAATATTCATACAATAAGAAATATTTAAGTACATTCTATAAAAATAATATAAGAATCAGGTTGAAAAAGTTTTATAGAAGTACATTTGTAACATTTTGCGTTATCATACTCGCCATAATAGATTTTGAGCAATTTAAATGCCCACTTCTCGAAAATCAAAAACCCACTTCCGGTTTTTCAAACTTTATAAAATTAGATATGTTTATAAATTAGGCCTCTAGGCAGCGTAGAAACAAAACAAAGTATGTTTTGTTACGCCATAAGATATCTCTATTCAAAAAAAAAAAAAAAAAATATTGTCTTGACCGAATTTGGTCACTTTTAACGCGTTCGGATACCTTAAGCTATCCGACTACGTTCGTAACCATGATTTTGCAAAAGTGTATAAATGCATAATATTTATGATATTTAGTGTCACTTAGATTAGAAAATGCATATAAAATTGTTTTAAGAATATTATTACAATGAAAAACTATTTAAGTACAATATTTTGACAAAAAATTAACAAAAAATGACCAATTTTCAAAATATTCTCCTTTTGTGAAAAATGCTTCTATTATAATAATATTTTGCCTGTATATAGCTCAGAACGTCTGTACAGAGGCTCAACTAGAATCTTTGAAATATATAACTTAGAAATGGGTTTATCCATGTCTTACGGCAACAGAGGGGAGAAATTTTAAGAAAAAAGAATCCGGTAATTATTTCTATTGATTGTAACTCTGAAAATAATAATTTAAAAAAAAAAAAAAAATAGTTCAGACTCTCTGGGGAAGTCTTTACTTTTATATAAGCAAAACACCCCACACACACACACACACACACACACACACACACACACACACACACACACACACCACACACACACACACACACACACACACACACACACACACACACACAAAAATATTATATTTGAAGCATTTTATAAAAGAGGAACATTTGGAAAAAACTTATTAAAGTTCACTTTTCCCAAATATTGTATTTAAATAATTTTTTTTGTCAAAATGTCCTTATAAAGCAGTAGCGCACACTGGAATTTTTCAAGAGGGGTGTCTAGGGTCGAAAGTCAACCATACTTTATCATGCTCCTTTTGATTTTGTCGATTTTCGGGGAAAAAAAACAGTAAAAAACTAATTATTGATTTAATAATTAACATTAATTTATAAAAATAATCATTAATTACAAATACTTAATTAAATTTTGACTACTTATATACTTAATTATAACCAATCGGAAAAATCAAAAGGTTTTTGGGGTCCGGACCTAGGATACCCTTATTGTGCCGCTACCAAAACTATTTTATACATGTATTTAATCTAAAATGACACTTTAAAAATCATGAAAATTATCCATTTATGCGCTTTTTTAAAATCACGGTTCCGAATGTACTCGGATACCACAAGAGTTTTATCAAGCGAAATTGGAATAATTGGAGAAATTAGATGGCGAGATAAAGCGTTCCATTTCATTTTAAGGTATCTGACTACGTTCGGAACCGTGATTTTAAAAAATCGCAAAAATGGATAATTTTATATATTTAGTCATTAGATTGATCATTGTATAATTGGTCTAAGAAAACATTTTGACAAAAAAAAAATTATTTTAATACAATATTTTGGCAAAAAATTAACTTAGAATAACCTTTTTTCGAAATGTTATCCTTTTATAAAAAATGCTTCTATAATAATAATATATATATTTTTTTCATATATAAAGTAAAGACTTCTCCAGAGAGTCTGAACTATTTTTTTTTTTGAAAAATTCACATTATTTTTAAAGTTACAACCTATTGAAATAATTTTCGGCGTTTTTTTCTTAAAACGTCTCCCCTCCGTTGTCGTAAGAAATGTATAAACCCACTTCTAAGTTATATATTTCATAAAATCTAGTTGAGCCTCTGTACATAGGTCTGAGCTATATACTGGCAAATATTATTATAATAGAAGCATATTTCATGGGTCATTCCATGTTCATTTTTTGTCAAATATATTGTACTTAAATTATTTTTTATTGTAATACTATTCTTAAAACAATTTTATATACATTTTCTATTCTAAGTGACACTAAATATCATAAATATTATCCATTTATACGCTTTTGCAAAATCACGGTTCCGAACGTAGTCGGATACCTTAATGTGACAGACTAGTAGTTCTAAACTGTGGTTCGCATACCTCTGAAGATATTCTAAAATCTTTCAAGTACATGAATAATGTAATAAGGAAAAGGTAATGATACACCCTAACATAAATTCCTTGGAAGTATGAGCAGGTCGGGTCTACCTCCGTGTTATTTAAGCCCCCCTCTTCACATTATACCTCCTTCCCTAGTTTCAAAACGAGTGCATTTAAAATTAAAAATTTACGCAACTTCCTGAACGTCCAGTAAATAAGTAATAGGTATTTCTTGGTTACAGAAGGCTTGACTTTTGCAAACAGAAGGCTTGACTTTTGCAAAGAATCAATGACAAGTTTAATTTATCTGAGAAAATTCAAGCGAATGCTAATAACAGAGTTTTCTGGAAAAAGACGTCACGTCACACGTCATTTTCTTGCAAACATGTTAATAAAAGTTTATTTCTTCACTTTACTGCGAAACATATTTACAAGAAGAGAAACACGAATATGGATATTTAATAAACTAATTGGAAAAAAAAAGCTACGTTTATTATTAAATTATATGAAATATTATCATATTTGGTACTATATATAAAATGGCAGCGCGGAAAATTTCTGCGTAAGTTTCCCAAAGATGAATTTCGGGAAGAAAACATTCGATGAGGTATTTAAAGAAACTTTCTTTCAACTTGAAACAACTCTATCTTAATAAGATTAGTAAAGAAAATATATGAGATTAAAGAATTACACATATACGCTAAATTTATAGGACTCTAAAACAAAATAGAAATGGTGAAGTAGATAGTTTATGTGTTTCTGGACTTGTGAGGAGAATGTTGACGAGAAGGGTATGCTTGGTTTCAGTTAATACACGAAATAAAATGGCTATGTAGTAGTTATTAAGGAAATATGTATAGAAAAAGAATCTTCTATTCATTATCATTGCCTTAATTTAAAGATAAAATAATAATGATTTTTTCCTCAAAATTTCACTTTTTGCAAAAAAAAATAACTGTAGCACCATAAATAAAATGACTCTTTTTATTGAAATTAAACGCATTTTAACTTTAAATAGATAGTAATAAAATTATATCGAAAACTAAAGCCACAAGAGCTGTCTTTAGCTAGAAATTGGAAAATCAGTAATTAGTTAAAGACGCTTGGTGACGATGTAACGAGCGAAAAATTATTGCTCCAGGTTCTGTAAGATTTTTTACGGTTCTCAAACCTAATGGACTAAATTCATGATGGTCCCATCATAACGACAATCACGTGTTTCCCATTGATTAAAAATTGACATACTAAGTTGTTCAACTTGTAAAGTTTAGACAACATTTAAAATTTGATGATTGGGTAAAGAGATCACGTGTTAAAATCCTTTTCAAACAGTTTTCAAAATTTAAAAAAATACTTTCATTATGCGAATACTTTTAAATTAAGTGCATTTTGTTTAACTATGTGCAATATTATATCGTTGACAAATATGTACTTTCTATAAGAAAGTTCCTGCTAAAAGCAAAAGTTAGGAACAGTGAAGCACATGAACTAATTGGCTGTGTGGAAACGCGTGATTATATTTATGATATAACTATGACGTCGCATTAATTTATGAACTGATTGGCCGAAAACACGTGGCTTAGTTATCACGTGACTTTGACGTCACATGATAACCGAGTCCATTCGAATCTCTTTTCCCTATTATGTTCCATCTATATCCGATTATATAGAGTTCTGGTGACCTTGTAAATATCTCGACTCTGCGCCTAGAGATGTGGGAGAAAGGAAAGGAAGACTATATATAGTTACATTCAAAATAATTTATTTCACTGCACAAACCACAACACAAGTCAATTAATCAAAGCTAAGAGATGCACCCAATTAACCAATATGAAGACAATTAAAAAGTACGCGAGATATGAGAAAACTTTAATTACTTGTTACACTTACATCAATTCAATTACTAGCTATCTAATCTAAATTAAAGCTTAAGTGACAGATCGTCACCTTAATTATTACAATTATCAATTACAAAATATCTGCGTTCACACTTTAAATTTGATTAATCACTGCTCCGCTAGCAGTCTACCCTGTATCTCCCTTTCAAAGCTGAAAATCTAGGCTTTGTATAGTAGTCTTAATTTGCATTTTCACGTTTCTCTTTGGAAGAAGCTTTCTAATAAAATAATTTTTAAGGACCAAAAATTCCCCAAGAGGACTGTTAGCGAGAAGATTACGGATAGAGCCACCACAACCTTTCTGATGAAGAAAAATATTAATAGTGCGAAGGCAATCCAGAAATATACGATCCACATAGGGCTTGATATTATTTTGTTCGAAAATGGCCGCAAGCTGATGTATCATAAAGACAGCCCTGTCTCATGATATTCCATCATATTGTTCTGTTTTTAAACTGACTTGATTAGGACGATTAAAGGCAATCTCCTGCCGTAAGAGATATCATTCCATATCAACATAACAAAATAAGGGCTATATGCCTCTCCAAAACAAAGCTGATTGGACCGCTGGCCTCAACTCTTTCACATAAGGATTCTTTGATTGTCTACTTCAAGACTAAAGCAGAATACATCGCTGTGTGAACGCTGTGTAATGCAAGTCTACTAGTAGTCATGATGGACGGCTGCGACAACACCTTAGAGCAGGGTCGGCAACTTTATGGCTGTGGCGTGCCAAACCAATCTAACAATATGGTTCAGGGTGCCAAACTGTATGAAATATTTGAAACAATTCCATTCCCACGATAATACATGCAGTATTAAGCAATATAGATCAAGAATATAGATTTAGAGTTTTATTATACAGGATGTCTGCAAATTAGATGGGCAATTTCGTAAATTAAGAACTTTGAAATATTAAATAATATTAACCCGTTTAAAGTCAGACTAGTGGTAATCTATCCTAAGTTTATTTCATAAAGGGCATTAGGTGTCATAATGTAAGAATTTGTGGATAGAGGAAAATAATCATGGCATTCTGGAACATGAAAGGCATAGACCCGAAGTAAGCGGGTTGTCCAAAGTCTACCATTCTCATATCATACCCCAATACACAACAAAACATTTTTTTTTTTTGATTTTGTAGAGATTGTCGGGAACAAAAAACAGTAAAAAATAAATTACTGAATAAATAATCAGCATTAATTACGTACTGTATACACATGGGATTATAATCAATTTGGAAAAAAAAATCAAGGACTATGGGGGAGGGTTCGGATCTGCGGACTTCCCCCTCCTTCTGTGCACCACTAACACTGGGTGGACCGCAACACCTTGAAAAAATTAGAAGTAGTCCGTACCCTGGAAAAGACTGCCCACCCCCGATCTAAACAGTCTATACCAGGGGTACTCAACTTTTTTTTCTTCTGGGCCGCATACAAATGTCAATATGTCAGCTATTTCATGCGGGCCACATACATTTGTTAGTTATTTCACGCGGGCCGCAATATGAGGATAAATGGGGGAGGGTAGGAAGAAATGCTTTAAGACCAAGATAACATCGGAAATTTAAAATGTGGAATGATCAAAATATTATAATTACATGTTTTGCTTTTTAAATTTTCTTTTATATTTTTTATTTTTGTCACTAACACTAAATTAGAAGCATTTAAGAAACACTCCTTCACAATTTTTGCATTAGCAAACGGTTTTGTATGATTCCCAATAATATAACAAACTTCATAGGATGTCTGTGCTACCGCTGTGATATTAACACTGACAAAACATTTTGTTGCTGTCGCAAAGATAATTCAAGAAAGCCTATTTTCACCTCTTGAAAGAGATCTTCGTGGAAAAGTGTCATTGAATGATTAATGTTTATTGCTATTTTTAATACAGCACTTTCGTGACAAATCAAACAATTATTGATCTATGTTTGTTTTTCACTACAAAATAGTCAACCTCCCAATCGTCTTGAAACGATTTATTTTTTTCGAATATTCCTCGCTTGCAAGATATGAAAGACAATTATAAATTAGTTCCATCCATAAAACTGTCACTACTCTACTGTTGTGTGTTATCACTAACCGTAACCGTTCCAAATAGAAAAAAAATATCAATTCGTACCCATACAACACCGACAGCAAAAAGCAAAATAAATATATTTGATTTCTTGACAAAGAATTTCCCACCAAATTTTTGGTATACTGTTCTTAAATAAGTAAATTTCTCAGAGCAATGAACCATGACCGGGACATTTAAAAAGTCTCGGTGGGTGGTATGTGGCCCGCCTGCCGCAGGTTGAGTATCGCTGGTTTATACAAACATCCGTGAATGATGGTATGCTGAGGTGTTAAAAATATGACTCAGACTGATCTTTTTCTTAAAAAAAATAATCTATACTTTTAGTTCATTAAACTGAATTAAATCTGATTTTCTACACCTACTAGTAGTTTCATGCGAAATTGAAACAGAAAAGTAGTAGTGAACATCAAATAGGAAATCGGGAAGCAATGTAATTGCAATGATGATAATTACATGGTTGGCGTTAAATTAGAAAACACTGATAAGTCGGTTACAGTAACAAAGTTACCGAAGATATATCGAATCGAAATAAACCGATATTTTTTCCCGGTTCAGTTCCTGTTTTCGTTCCGACCAAAATAATGGTTTTTTTCCGGTTTTCGGTTCAATTCTTGCTTGATGCCCTGTTGAAACCGAAGCTAAGTTGAGAAAGAGGGGATCTTTGTTGGTACAGATAATCCGCAAGGATTTGAGATTACCTTGTCAACAATGGAAACAGAAGCTTGGTTTGTTTGGGGTCAAACACATTTCCTTCACTAACCTATGGACTTTCCTCAAAAGACATTTAGGATAAGTCAGCGAAGAACATTGTAAAAGGTTTCACCAATACATCCTAGTTGTGGAGCACAAAAATCAAAGAAGATGGGACAAAAACATACTCACCGATACTATTGTATGTTAACACGAGATATGTCCGAGATTGAATATAAAAGAAGAATGTTAAGGCTGTTTTCGGCAAAAGTACGAGAGCATGAACTAAAAGCGAAGCATATTTTCAGACAGAAAAATACATCAAATTTCGTGGTAATTTGGAACATTATAGCTTATATATCTGTTAACAATATAGTGTTTTTAAAAATTTCAAAATATTCAATGAATACTCTATTTTTCTTTTGAATACGTGTAGGGATAGCACATTTAACATTACTGTACAGGGAAAAAAAACCCGTGAAACACATTTCACACCAGAAAAAATGGGTCTACTCGGTTAAAAATGAGATGTATGATAAAAAATGCTACTTTCTAAAGCAGTGATTCGCAAACCCCGATCCGTGGATCAAATGGTTCCGGGCCGCCTAAAGAACATTAAACTATTGCCATTTTATTTAAAGTGGTGCATTTCTCTCGTATTTGCGCAACTTTCCACGGAAATCCCTTTATATTCTACGTTAAATCCCTTTTATTCATTTTTTGGTGTTATATTTTATTCTGAAGGCATGTTTCTCTCAATATAACTAAATTAAAATTGTTAAATCAAAAAAATCTAAAATATAAACAATCAACGTGTCCCACCCTCAGCGGGCTGCGGTAAAATGATCAAACGTTGACCGGTCCGCAGCGATAAAAAGGTTGCAGAGCACTGCTCTAAATGATAGTGAAGCCAGAATATCATATTAATTTTTCATTTCTTTTATATCTGAAAAAATGTTCCAAATTCGGGTCCTATTTTTTTACATTGACCGAAGGCAGCATTAAGGTATCCGACTACGTTCGGAACCATGATTTTAAAAAAGCGCATAAATGGATAATTTTCATGATATTTAGTGTTACTTAGATTAGAATACACGTATAAAATTGTTTTAAGGACATTATGACAAAAAAATTATTTAAATACAATATTTTGGCAAAAAATTAACTTAGAATAACCTTTTTTTCCAAATGTTCTCCTTTTTGTAAAAATGCCTCTATTGTATTAATATTTTGCCTGTATGTAGCTCAGACCTCTGTACAGAGGCTCATTTATGATTTTTGAAAAATTGACATTTTCAAAGTTACAACCATTTGAAATAATTATCGGCGTATTTTTTTAAAATTTCTCCCTTTCGGTTTTGTAAAACATGGATAAAACGACTTCCAAGTTATGCATTTCAGAAATTCTAGTTGAGCCTCTGTACAGAGGTCTGAGCTGATAAGCAAAATATTAATACAATAAAGCATTTTACAAAAAGAATTTTGGAAAAGGTTATTTATTGCCAAAAATTTATTTAAATAATTTTGTCAAATTCCTTAAAACATGACATATATTCTAATCTGTGACACTAAATATCATGAAAATTAACACTATGCGCTAAATCATGGTTCGACGTATCGTCTAACGAAGTTTCAAAGGAAAAAAAGAGTACGCATTTAAATAGAAACTTTGTTTTGTTTTGCTTCTTGCGGAGATTTAAATTTGTTTCAAATTTTCATATACTCAGGCATAATATGTGCTCCTCTTGATCAATCGTTTATTTTATATAAATTACTTTAATAAAAGCTAATTAAAATAATATGTCGGGGATGTTTTCTATAGAAAATGTTCCATAATTGTATATAAAAAGTTTAAACTTTAAGAAAGCTTCTTGTTTTTCTCTAAACCAGAACGACTCGAGAGATCTGGCGGCAGTGGTTTCCATCCATTTACTAAAAATCAATTTGCCTCATCACACAAGCATCAATATTTATATACATTTAACTGAATAAAAACTGCTATTGATAGATGATATATGCTAAATTGTTAGTGATAATTCCTTTTCAAGTATGATTTTAGCAAAAATATCGATATCGAGTTTACAAAAAGTCCTGCTGTGATGGGAAAAAAATGGTGACCATTTTCGAAATCGTCACTCCAAATTACATAAAATTCTCGAAAATTTCTTTTGTATTTTTCAAAAACTTCAATTTCTCAGGCCTGTGTAATTTAAAATAGTTGTAGATTTTTCGTTGCTTTGACTAGCTATTTGACTGGGAGAAAAATTACTGATTTATAGTAGAAAAATGACAAATTTAAGCATAACAACATAAATTATACTTATTCGTTAAAAGTAGTTTCAAGAATTACACACACACTACATATCTATCTATATCTATATTTATATTTATCTATGTGTATCTCTGTATATTAATCTATATATTTCTCTCTCTCTGTATATAAATGTTCATATATAATATTGCTCTTTTTGAGCAGCAGGTTCATTCCGATTCATGAATTGTAATATTTTTTCATAGGAATGAAATATTATAAAATTTCAGTTATTCTGTTAACCACTTTTCTCATAAGACATTCAATAAAACACAAAATTAAGAAAGATTTATCTAATTTGATTACTCACGTTAATTTTAAACGTATGCACAAATGATAATTTACTACGATTTCTCCTCGAAAGGGACTTAATATTATCCTCTCGAAAACCAAGAACCTTTTGTCTTCCTGTCCCTTCAAAAAGAACAAAATAATATTTTGGCATTTCATCTCATCTACCAACAGCACACTCGTAAAATCTTGCTTAGTATTTCTGCATTTGTATTATATTCGATGAAGAAGGGAAAATTTTTTGTTTCTATAAAACTCAAACTCAGTAGCGCAACAGCCCAGGAGGGTCTACCTGCCCATCCCATTGAGCGCTGAGATGCATGAGCAGATGTCCTGATCAGGTGGTCAGTCTGAAGCGAGACCCCCTGTGTTTAAATCCCCAAACAAGCTTAGTACTCATTTATCGAACCACAGCAGTCGGGATGAAAGGTTGAGTCGACCTTGCCCAGCCCGGGAATAGATCTCAGACCTGTGGTGTGAAAGCGCGATACGCTACCACTCGACTACTGGGCCTCTTTGTTCCTATAGATCATAGAAATAATTATAAAAATATATAACACATACACTTACATACATGCAGGCATACGTATACCAGACCATAATTTAACTTTTTCTCTTCATTCAATTCTTACTATTAGCTCTCTCTCTCTCTCTCTATTTATACATATATTAATCTTGTTCAAATTTTCAGTCGTTAATAAAATACTTTCTATTCATTCAATCAAGTTCAAATACATTTTTTTAAACTTGTAGTGGATGACATTTGATGTTAATACATTTTTTAAAAATATTAATTCATTAATTAAATTAAATTAAATTAATTACTGGCTTTCGACGCCAAATTAGATTCGTCTCCATTGTTGTAACAATGTAACTGTCAAAACAATGACAAAAGTTGGCGTTGAAAGCCGATTTTTCAGCCAAACTAGGTTTATATTGATTTTCAAAACCAGGCAAAAGCACGTTTCTGGTTGCAAATAATACCTTCAGTACCAACACTAGAAGAAGGAAAAAAGTAATGGATATCTTAAATTCATGATGACAAAATCATTTGCGAGAAGTTAAAACCTCAAATTTTTTTTCTTTATAATAAGGTGATCAATCGTCCTCCTCTAAGTAGGACAGTCCTTTTATAGGTTCTGTCCTTCCTCGAAAAGTCTCTTCATACTTGTTCCCTTTTCAATATTTTAAAACTAATTTGTCAATTTCTATATTCAGAGATGCCAGGCCGAACTGTTACGCATCATGTGCCGGTATAGTATAAATTAAAGGAGATATTAATGTATTTTGTACATAATCAGGCCATTTTCCTCAAATCGATTCATAAGATTGATGGTGAAAATATTTAATCTACAGAGGTTAGTCTTATTTTGAACGTTTTTGTCCCTCAATAAAAATCCCGATCTGAAGAAAAATTTTTTCTTGCCAAAATTAGAAGAATCATCCGAGCATAACGGAAAAGTTTACCAAAGAAGCGCAGGATTTTTACCAAACCTGTTTCCAATACGTGGAAGAGGGGTCTGAAAAAATAACACAGGAAGTAACAGTTTTCAATGGTGCTTTTTGACTTCATCGCAAGTAAATTGGGCAGATACAGAAAATTGTGTCGAGTTCTCATGAGAAAAAAACAAACCTGATATTAAAATCGATGACAATTTTTGGTTTGAATAAATTAGAAGACTGAATGTATATTTAAATTCCGATAAATCAAAACAGTGGGAGTAATCATATTGAAATTGATAAAAGATGGGTGGAAATATTTAACCATTTCAAATATCAACACATTCCATATGAAAATTGAGTTATTCTTTGAACTTACGCTGTGCTGTCCTGGAACTAATGCAGCACTTGAGAGAGTTTTTTTAATTGGTAATAATTTTTGGACAAGTGAGAAATCAAGATTGAATGTTGATACTTTAGCTGTAGCTCTTACCGTAAGGTTCAATATGAAGGATATTTCTTGCTCCGAATTTCCAAAATATTAGAAAATGATATACTGACAAAAAAAAAAATTCAATGGAAAAATACTCGTTTAAGTAAATAATTAAAAAGGCCATAAGCCTAGTGTAGTTTTGTTTGAATTAATAAAACGTTTCATATATTAGGGCTGTAATTTTTTTCTCAAATTTTTCGTCCTCTTTTTCATTGTAAAAAATTTGGTCACCTTATTTATAATAATATTAATTTGTCGTAATGCACACATTTACCAAATAAATTTCTTATTTCATTCGTCTTGTATTGAAACTGAATGCATCGAACATAGCTGGAAATGTGTTTATGTTTGATTTTGCAAAACAAAAAAAAAGGGAAAAGTTAAAATATAGTCTGAATAAAAAACCAACACTGGTTAAAACCAAAGCAACAAGTGACACTGAGAGTGGTGTCCCGGCTGTAGAATCATAGTACCATGTGTAATGTGACTGCGGTACTATGGAAAAAAATTTTTTCTTCAATTTATTGAGTTCTTTTGAAGGTTTTTTACTATTTTATTGTACCTATTTTCCTTTTGTGCTTGAATTCAAAAGCTAAGAAAAGAACTTCATTATATATTTTCCCCAATATTTTATATTTACATTTGCTTCTTAGTTTTATATTAATTTGTTGATGGAACTTTTTCGGTGTCAATTTTTAGAACGCATTATTTTACTTACAAATACTCTTAATGGTAACAGTAATGTGAAATTGTAGTGGCATGCATATCTGAAATTTGAAAATCTATTTTAATCTATTATTGTAAAAATCTTAATTATGTTTTGTGGGGAGTAATTACAAGATGTAGAAAGCAATTGTTACTCAAAGCATTCATTATAATGCAATAAAGTGCTTTTCTAGGAGCGAAATAAGTTACGAAAGCAATATGAACATTATTATGTTTCATTAATTTTAAAATTATGAAATATGGTAATTTATCTTAAAAATAAATTGGAAAAAAAAAATTCATTAAAGTAATTATGGGTGAAAATCAATATGAAAATTATTACATTCCATTAGTTTTAAAATTATGAAGTTTGGAAATTTGCCATTAAAATAAATTTAAGAAAAACCATTCATTAAAGTTATTGTGGTGAAAATGCTGAATAACGAATTTCGTGAAATCAAGAACAAATGTAATATTTATACTCATGATAAAAATTGAAGGAAGGTTGTTAATATGGTCTTGTAAGAACGATTATGGAAAGGTATAAATAAAAATGTTTGGAGGAGAAAAAGTTGATTTCTTATATGAGATATCCACGAAATTTGTACGAAGCACATATGATTCATTATTAAATAATTTTTTCCCGACAATTAGGAGTTGTGCCTATTACACTATATAGATATATTCAGTAGCGCACACAGGAATTTTTCAAGGGGGTCCGGGGTTGAAAGTTCACCATTCTTGTATCATGCTATTTTTGATTTTGTCGATTTTCAGGAACAAAACACAGTAAAAAACTAATTATTGAATAAATAATTAGCATTGATTAATAAAATTAATCATTAATAACAAATATTTAATTAAATTTTACGTATTATATACTTAAAATTATAACCAATTGGAAAATATCAAGAAGGGCTTTGGGGGGTCCGGGCCCCTCTTGTTGCGCCACTGGATATATTCTATGTGTACAAAGAACAAAGAGAGACTACGAGATTTGTTGACTTTATACAAAGATGATCCTAAACAAGTGTTTTTGGCTAAAATTATTTGAAAATTTTTATGTTATTTCAAGTGTAATTTAATAAAAAAGATGAATTATTTATATGTTATGTTTTTAAGAAATGAAAAATTTTCTCAAGTGGTAATTCGTTGATGAAAAAAATCAACTCAAATTAGTTATATTCTTTTTATTATAAAAAAATATATTTTGAAAATATCCCATAAATTATTTCAATTTTATTGTTTAATATTTCAGATGCAATCAGAAGATTTTTAACCATGATAGAAAAATTACGATTTTTATTATTCGAGATGTCTTACGCGCGAGTTCCTTCCTGCACATTATTTTTTGAAAATTTGTATTTCCGCCATTTTGTTTTGTTAAGTTTTTTAAGTTTTTTAGGGTAATTTTGGTTTGGCCCTAAAAAGTATTTTTTTTTTAAAAAAATATTTTTAAAACAAAACTTTAGGGTTAAATTTAAATTTTCATCGGATTCATTAAAATTTGATTTTTCAATTGGCCGGAGTTCTTTTTTTAACATTTTTTTGAAAATTTAGATTCGCCAAAATTTGTTCCAAGTTTTTATTTTAAAAGGGTAGGTTGGGTAAAAGGGCCCCGGAAGATTAAATATAACCCCTTAGGGTTATTTTTTTAAACGGGGGTGATCTCTCAATTGATTGCTTCAAATTTTTAAAAATTTTTAAACATTAAAAAAATTTTTTGTTTTACAAATTTTCATTATTTAAAATAAAAAAAAGCCAAAATTTGTACTAATTTTTTTTCAACGAAAAAGCATATTTAAAAAAAAAGGAAAACATTTTAAAATTTAAAAAAAAATTTTAAATTGTAAACAGAATAATAGACCTAAAGTTGAGAATTGGAAGAAATTATTTACAGAAATTGCTGTTACCCCATAAAAATTTTAAAAATAGTTCAGCATAGGATGAACATATCTTGAATGCTCATCATGTAAAATGCTCATGAAACTTTTAATTTCTTCCTCTCTTTCTTTTTGGTTTTCTTATTTTTTTCATTTGAGGGCAGAGTTTTCTGCATTTTAATTCTAACTTTTAACATAAAATGTGTTTTATTAATGGTAAGCTTGTTGCGACGTTTCACCATACAATCGTCTATTGAATTTTCAGCATTTCATTCACATGATCACTTCTAATCTTCCAGGTAGTTTATTTAGACTTCCTTCATTTGAGGTCTATAAATGTTTCTACAAGAATTCAAGGCATATTCTAATTTTTGGCGACATTCTAAAGAGAAAAAGTCTAATATTTTAAGAACATATTGCCAAAAAAGAGGATTTTCAAACGAGTGAAGGTTGGCTGGATAAGTTTTAAAAGCATTGTATTTTATAATTTCTTTGAATGAGTGGAAAAACTTTATCTGCAAAAGAAGCTGGAATATTTAATTTTAAAACAAAATAGACGAATCATGACTGTCATCTAACCAGGTTTTTAACAATGATGAAACTGGTCTTAATTGGTAACAGTTACCGTCAAAGATGTTTGCGCTGTATAACTAAAAACATGTTTTTAGAACACTGGCGTAGCAAGTTCATTTGCCCCCTATCAAAAAATCCTTCAGGGGGGGCCCCTATGAATGATATGGGTGTACGGTGGTCCCCGAGGGGAAGGGAAACTATCAAAAAAAGAAAAACACCTTAGTCTTGATTTATTTCAATGTATACAGCCATCTTATTTGTAGATGCTTATTGAGAGGAAAAACGGGGCATTCTAAAAGGATATCTACCCATTTGTTAAATGCGCCAATCCCGAGCATGAACTAAATAAGAAATTTTTCGTGATTGGTTCAACACGATTTTTTTGTCCATAGTCAATTAAAAAAATCCACCAATCAGTTGTCTTCTTAGACAATGCTGCAGGACATTATAAACAGTGCCGGATTATCCATTGGGGGCTTGGGGCGGGCGCCCAGGTGCCCGGGCCCCGGAGTGGTCAAGAAGGGTCCGGATAAGCTGGGCTTAACCACATTTTCTGGATATAAATCTTGATCTTCCAGTGCTAAGGGGGCCGATAGATCTTCTGCGCCCAGGGCTCGAAATGAGCTTAAATCGGCACTGATTATAAAAAACAAAAGTCTAATTAAAATATTATATAATAGAAATTATAGCCAAAAAATAATATTCCACTAATCCAGCCAAAGGTTCAAAATGTGATCGATAAAGGCACTTTACAAAAAATGTCCTCATAAATATTATGTCCAACTAGACAATTAGACAATCACATTTCATATATTTTGAAAAGATCTAACAAGAAAGATGCCGTTCTCAATGTGGAGTACGGTATCAGGTGAAACGATCTACAGTAATAAAAATATTAGAACATTTGACCCAAAAAATCCACCCTCTTCAAAAAATCAATAAAGGGCGGGACATTAGTAAATAGAAACTCCTTTACGGGAGTCACTGTTTACATAGAAATTTCGATGGAATGAATCAGAAATGTCAGTCGGTAATTTATGAAGATAGGTAATAGGCACTGAGCTAAATATTGTTCTAACTCTGAAAAAACTCATCTTGGAATATGAAAAGGGACAAAACTATGTACAACAAAAGTCAGTAAATATTTCTAATGCTACATCTCTTTTCAACATTTTCTTGCTATCGGTTGATGAGAGAAGAGTTGTTTATAGGAACATCTTAATGCTCAGGGGAATCCAAGACAAAACAATGAACGATATCTTTAATACAAAAAAAAAAAACATTATTTTGATACAAATTTGTATTAAAAGTCAGTTACAGGTTAGTCCGTTGTGGGTAAGTTATCTGGATCATATATTCTCTCAATACGTTCAATAGTGTATTAATATTTATTTTGGAACTGGTTTTTTTCTTATTTA
>BMAV01026967.1:27292-44684 GCA_019973955.1 Trichonephila inaurata madagascariensis
AACAAAGTTCACTATGAAGTATTACGAACAAACGCGAGCGATCGGTCACGGGGCGGCTGGGAACACACTCGTTTGTTATTGCTCTGCCTTAGTTAAGTCGTGGACTACAGTTGCTTATAATGTAAAATTTGTCTATGTATAACATAGTCAATTTCGTTGAAATTACTGTAGTTTAAAATTTATTTCTGTTATATTTACGATTTTTATAACTCTTATTTAACATGGCTAGTTTATCGTGTACGGGTCTGCCATCGACATTGTAACAAAATAAATCGGATTGCAAATGAGAACAACTCATCATCCAATAACCTGTCTTTACAGCCTAGGACAGGGGTGGCAAACCTTTATGGATCAACGTTCAATTTTTTTTTTTTTTTTTTTTTTTTTTGTAAATAAGCGTTTAATAGGGTACAGACGTGCCGTCACAAATAATTTTGGGTTGTGATTATTGGGAAAATAATAAAACTAAATACTAACAACTCAAAATTCTTTATTTAATTAAAAAGTACCTTTCGCACAGTATAGTTGTAAATGTTTTAGTTATACGTGTAATTCAAATTAAAAGTAACATTAGTGTGACTTACGTTGCTGCAGACTGGATAACGAATACCTTTTTAAGATTGTAAGATGTTACTTTTAGTAGAATGCATGCTGAATTAGACTCATCTGCCAAATGGTTTCTAAGCAATTAATTATTTTTGCTGTGGTTCTCTTTTTTTTTAATAAGAAGGTTTGTGATTTGTTGCAAAATATCATTTTACAGACGATGTGCTCTGTGTACCACTGTTCCAAAACATAAAGTACACACCGCCTTCACTAATAATGCCATATTTCTAGATTGCCAAGTTTGAAATTTTCTGTTACACGTGCTATCTTGCACTTTTGGTTCTTTTGCTGAACTAGGCATGTTTGCGACATGGTCGATCTTCGTTGACCATATCGTGGGGTTTCAGCGTAAGTTAGAGGTGTGGGATTCTCGAAATGATGAGACATTTTAGAATTCTTAATATGACTTTTATTAAGAATTTAACTTAAATTACTTAGATATCGAACAAACTTATATTAAGTGAGAATAAACCAAAACACGTAGCCTTAATTAACACAGATCGCGCAATTAGATCACTTATCAATATAATTATACTATATCCGCCTACTCTCAATCTTAATAATATATTCGCATTCAGAATATAATCTTCGTACCTTGGTTTCTACGCAACGTCCAATCCACTTCGGATATTTCTCTAAGCTGGCGTACAATGGTATGTACCTTGGATGAATGGCTAGATTTTCGTGATTCTTAGGTAAGCAGTCACTTTACACTTCTATCTTCTCTGAACTGAACTTTCTCTAAATTGCCATCACGCTCACTAAAACTTCTGTCCTTTTAAAGGTTATCTTATTTGCATCTATCCTTCGTTTCACTTCTTGGATTTGGGTTGGAAAAGATTTGCCATTAATCGTGGCCGCCAAAGAACACAGAGGTTATGTTAGAGAAAGGACTCGTGAGACGTCACATGTTATGTAACAGTTAAAAATCGTATATATAATACAAATGAACTTTAAACAGTTGTAAAAAATACAGTTGTGACAACGAAATTAACTATGCTATGCGTAGACAAGTTTTGAATCATAAGCAACTGTAGTGCACGACGTAACTAAGGCAAGACAAATAACAAACGAGTGTGTTCCCCGCCGCCCCGTGACCGATCGCTCGCGTTTGTTCGTAATACTTCATAGTGAATTTTGTTATTTTGAAATAAAATGCAAACCATTTTGATCACTGTCGTGCCCAAAATATTTTTTCGCGTGCCACTGGTTCGCCATCTCTGGCCTCGGATGCAATCACGAAAGACAGTTATTCACCGCTGCTCCAAGCAAGCATTACTATAAGGACATAATCATTTATATACGATGTGAAATGACAATTAGCAGCACCGCTCCTACAAGACAAATACAACGCTATTTAATAGCTGGTCGAACATATCTGGGACGTGATTGGTTTGTGCGCATTGCCACCGCGACTTGGCCAATGTAGCCTGATGGTCATAATCACCAGCTTGTGGCCAGCGTATCATGAGTTCGAGCGCTTTTGCAACTGAAGACAAGCCCTGTAGAAGGGCTGATGCACGTTGAATGTGTCGTGGCTCAAAGTCCTTCCGTTGATGTAGTGTGGTAGTTTGGAGAGAGGGATACAAGCTCAGGCTTCGTTCTCCTAATCGTAGTTCAAAATTACGGGATCCAATAGCTCTCGCGTTGCTCTATAGTGTTACATTAGGGAACACGTCGTTGCTCTCTAGTGCTCACGTCATAGCTACGTTCAGAAGAAGGACAATGGGAAATGAACAAATACTCATCCATATCAAGCTACAATTCATTTGATTTCAAGATATGCTGCTACCTGTATCGTTTTTAACCTGTTGAAAACCTCGTGTTTTCACTTGTGACGGTGCTTTTATCGCGATTTCTATTAATTGTCATCTTGGGGTTCTTTGGGCCCAGAATAGCATTTCTCTCCAACCAACTCAAGAAGAAGAACGTGTTTATGTAAATTAGGAATCATATATATGGGAAGTTTAGCATTCGCGTGGTCGCTAAGTGGAGTCGTTAAGTGAAGTCGCTAGGTGTGTTTGCTAAGTAGAAAGGTAGTCGCAAGGTGATTTGAGATATAGTCTTGAAGATGAGTCTTAATCCTGTAAATTAGCCTAACAGTGCCGTTGAAGATTAACTAAAAGTGGGTCCGAGCCCAACGGAGTATAGCTGGATTAAAGACAGAACAGAAGTTTTAAGGACCGTAGCTGTTTATCTAGGACATAGAGGTAAGCTTAATGAATTAAACTTAAAGTGAAAAGCCTTTACTATTGAGATAGTATTTAATCTTTAAAGTTAGATTCAGTGGTTAGTTGCGCTATCGACTGGTAATACGTGTTGCGTCTTCTCATTCTTGATCATACTCCTTAGATTATTCTTGTTGTTGCATTGTGTTTAAATTAAGATCTTAATAAACAGATTTTAGTATGAATGACTTAGTAGTTATTTGTTCCTCCCCACAGAGGCAGGTCACGTGGATAGTGTAGAACGGGTGTCCCCATTGGCGGGGACCTCCCACACTGACTACAAGGTGTGGCTATTAAATAACGAGACACGCTATAAAACATTTTATTTCAATTTTATGCATATTTATTTAATATCATCTTAAATATAATCTCCCCTCTATCTCTACAACGCTCCAGAAGAGCTTCCCATTGTTCGACACAGTGCTGGAAGTCTTTTTTCTGCTCCTTCACGATGCTGTTACTTTCATAGCTTCAACAGACTCAGATATTGTTCTTTTTTATACAAATTTCACGTTAAGAAACATTTAAAATTTGCATCATGCACGATACGACGAAGACAAATGGTCTACAGCTGGTATGATTTCCTTGGTTAGAACACCCTTGAAAAGCAGAGCGCATTTGTCTTGGTGAAGAACTCTTGATTTGTCCTTCTACAATTCGGGTCGATTTCTTCTTCTTTCGCGGAGTTCAGAAAGAACGTGAATGTAGTAATGCCGATTAATATTTGGACCTTTAAAAACTAGTAAGGTTACATAATCCCATGAAAATTTTAAAAAAACAATTATTATTGCTTTGAATTTTACTTGCTCATTCGAGCTTCTTTGGCTTTTGTTGAATATGGGCACACCCAGTGCATGATTTGAGCTTTACTTTAGGATCGTGAGCAGCACGGATGCTTTGTCAATTTCTACAGTCTTGACATCCACACGAATACATAGCCGATGTGATTCGATTTTATCTATATTGTCTTCTGGTATTAACGATATGGAAAACGCATGAAACGTTCAAAAACATGCATGCATGCAATAAACGTTCATTTTCATACACTTTTCATAAATTTCAGTTTCGGTTTCAAATTTCACGTGAAATTTCTCAACATTTCTCTATTTTATTGTTATAATTTTTCCGGTGAAAGGATAAAATAACTTTACTGTTAACGAAGGCTACTTTTATATGGATTTGTGTTTACTGAAGCGAAATGCAATCCATTCCAAAGAGAATGTTTCACGCTAAACAACTGTCTGTCACTAGCGTTTGGCGCATGTGCACTTCTCCTATAATATAGTTAGTCTTTAATTTAATAGTCACGCCTCACACATATATATTTGTATCGTGTTCAACAATGAACATCAACTTTCATTTGATACCATCGATCTCTCTGTTTGACAATTTTCCTCGTTTTTGCACAAGCCTTTGTGGATTTATTTTTATTGAAGCGAAATTTATTTTCACATTATCTGATTTTTATACATCTTAAATCGATAATTAACATGAGATTAAATTCAGAGCACAGTTGGGCATAAATTTAAAAATCTGCATGTAATGGAATTCCTAGATATTAATTTAAAGGAGCTTCGAAGTTTCACATGGAGTATGTAAAAGTCAGCAGAAAGGGAAGTGTTAGCTTGCGGTTCGAATTCGCTAAGTCCTTGCATTCCTACATCAGTAGAACGATATTAATTTGAAGCTATAAAACTATAAATCAGAGCTATTGTAAAAAAGGAAATACATTCTTTTAATTATTTCTTCATCAAATAATTATTATTTTGGAATAGTTAGAATGCTATATTTCAGTGCATTTTAAATCGTCTGCGATATAAGAGGTGTGGTGGTGCTATCCGAGGACAGAGCCCGTGACGCTCGCTCGGGTTCGTAGCCACGTAACATAACCACTAGACAAAAGTTATCACCTCTGTCCGGAGTCTGTTACTGGCTTATGAAGATACCGCTATATTTTGTTATGGTGAGTGTTGCTGTTAATTGGTGGTGTTGCGTCAAGGGGGTCTGATGACTTTGGTTACTCTTGTAGTGGGTAGATGGCACCATGACAGATCAGAAGGTTGCGTTTTTCTTAATTTAGCCAAGGTCATCAAATGGGGCGTACTAATTCACGAACTCAGTTAAATGATGCAACCAAGCGGGACAGGCTAAGCAATTTTATTTGAATTCACATCAACTCATATACAAAGTTACTAAAATAAAAATAGCGGAAACTCTCTCTCTATTTACAGAATGGGAAACTACTTACAGTATGTTAGAATGGCGGCACCATATATTTACAGTGAATGGTAAATTATGGACAGTAAGTTGAGCGAATGGCAGCGCCACCTATAAGTAATTAATGCGTGCTGACACCATAGAAAAGTATAGGTTCCTTAGGTAATACCATGAAAAGTATGCATAATAACGCACTAAATTACTTTAATATCATTTTTAAATTAATTATCTTAAAGCAAAGCGTTTTGAGCACGCTTTATTGATTTATGATAACCACATGAACTTTTTGCATGAAAATTCAGAGAAAATAAAATAAAATAATTAGGCTGTTTTGTGACTTCTTAATTATATGGTAGAGCATAATTGCATAAAGAGTTCAGTTTTTTATTTTGTTCTTTTCAGGGGAGGCAACAGTGGTACGTTTCCATGTGACTGTTCTTAGTCTGGACACGATAGACGAAGGTTCGATGGTAAGTGTATTCTTTTCCACCTGAGGTATTTCATTTCAATTTAATAAGCAACGATTTATGATATTTGTTAAGAAGCGTAACAAAGTGCCTCTCAAACTTTCACTATTTGCGACCCAATATTCAATCATAATTTTCATCGCGCCCCCCCCTCCATAAAATGACAATATATTGAATTCAGTAATACTATACTTTGATGCTAAAGCTACAATACGACTTTAACCTCTTTTGTGCCACCGGCGTATATAAATGTCTCGCTCAGCCAAAGCGTTAATTGCGTTGGACGTATATATATGTTTTGAAAAATACGATATTTTCTGAGTACTGCTATTCAGGAAATTATTCCGAAGGCTTTGGAATACAATAAAAAGACATTGACAGTGTTCGTGAAGGAATTACTTGCTTCAGAGAATTTGCTTGTTTATTCCTTTCCACCCAACACATCACGTATGCTCGCCTAAGGGGGAAACGGTGGCATTGGGGAGCGAATCATTTGTTTAAATTGACCGTTTAAAAATTAATTATAAATCATACAAATTGTAAAGATAAGTGTTATATGTATATATATATAAATTTTTGTATGTATTTTTACATATGACAAGCCCATGGAGTCAATATTAATTATTAAACTTGTTCTTAACTCAGTATTGCTAAATTAATTAAAAAATACACTGTGTAATATACTGATACATCTTTATATATCAAAATCTTCTGTGCGTGTGTATGTGACTAAACTCCTCATTGGACCGATTTTGATGAAATTTTTTATATAGGTTCAAGGGAATTCCAGAATAGTTTAGATTCACAATTCGGTCCAATATAGCAATTAGTTAAAAATATATTAATTAAAAACATTAAAAATATTGAGCTCAATATTCACCTGCATTGTTATAATAGTTATTGTTACAAAAATAACGTAACTTATGTTCGAAAATCGATTTTCAGCCAAACTGGCCAAACCGGGTCTTTATGGTTACAAAAAGGCGGACGAATCATGCTTTAATATCTTTTCAAATAATCTTTATATATGTAATTCATCTGTGCGTGTGTATGTGACTGACTCCTCCTAAATGGTTGGACCGAATTTGATGGCATTTTTTGTGTGGGTTCAAGTGGATTCGAGAATGATTTAGATTCACAATTCTGTCCAATATCGAAATTAGTGTTAAAAAGATATTAATTAAAAACCTTAAAACGCATAATTGTTTTACCCCTGTGTGCTGTATATTCTGCTAATTGGTGGCAAAAGAAAAAAAAAGAAAGAAGAGGGGAGAATTTTTCGATATTTTCGCCGTTTTTAAAATTGCAATCCAATTTTTATATCAAAATCAGACAAAAAATGATTACAGTCTCGGGAATATTATTCATTTCGCAAAGATACGGCATATATCTTTATATGTATAATTCTTCTGTGCGTGTGTATGTGACTTAACTCCTCCTAAACGGCTGGACTGATTTGGATGATATTTTTTGTGTGGGTTCAAGTGGATTCGAGAATGATTTAAATTCACAATTCGGTCCGATATCGCAACTAGTTAAAAATGCGCCAAAATTATGTAAGGGCGCGCGATTCTTCATGAAAAAATCGTGGGCAGTATTCTTGAGGCCACTATTTTGAGCGGGAAACTTCAAGGTGAAGTCGTACTTCTACCACAGATCCCAATGATTCTTTCAGACTCACCTACCCAATCAAATGTTTGCAATTTCCATTTCACTTGGTATTTGCTATGACCATTAATAAGTTACAAGGTCAAATGATGACAATTTGTGGCTTAGATTTAAAAAAAACCCTTGCTTTTCACACGATCAATTATATGTTGCATGTCCGAGGTTTGGCAAACCATCGCATGTGTTTGTTTATACCCCTCAAGGATTAACCAAAAACATTGTACATTCAATGGCATTACGATAAATTTATTTTTCGTGCATTAAAAAAATATACCTGTTATGAAAATAGCTCGAGTTTTATCTTTTTTTTTTTACCCTTTAATTAAAACAAGTTTAATTAAAGGGTAAATTAAAAGTGTCTCTCTATTCAGAATATTTTCTATATACAACTTAGTTCATAGTAAATACATACTCACACACAATCGATAGGTCGAATTGTGATAACTGTACATGTGTGTGATGATGTCAGTTATTGTAATAAATTTCTTTAAAAAAAATTCATCAAAACGGTCCAGATTGTTACAACTTATTCAAAAAAGTTTGTGATTTTCGGATTTAAGACGTGTGTACAGGACAACGTCTGTCGGGACTACTAGTTTATAAGTACATTATGTCAGTGTAAATGTGTATTTATTTTTTATTATGTCAGAATGTATTTTATTAGTTTACTTTCATCAAATTAATAATTTAGTTTTAAATAATCTTTCATTTTTATATTTTCAATATGCTCGTGTTCCCTCGTAGTGTTATCACGTCCCTCTAAGGGGGCGCGCGCCCCAGTTTGAGAAACGCTGGCTTAACATAAACAGATACAACTATAAAACAAGTATCGATTGTCTTTTATAGAGATTTTTTGAAGAATAAGTGACCATTATACAGTTTATTCTATACTTTCCACTTGTTTAAATCTTTTAATGTGGATTGAGATAATAAATAGACTAAATGTTATTTTTTATTCCAAAAAAATATTACAAAAAGTTTGGATTCAAGCCGATAGGATATTGCCATCTGAAAATGAATTGCAGGTAAACAAAGAGAATACTACTATAAATAATTCTGGACACACTTGGCGAAACAGTTTGCCCAAATTTGTAATATACACATATGATCCGAGAAATATCTAGGTGCGGATCTAGAATAATTGTTTGTGAATATATGTAGATGGGCTGAAAGTCATGAATAATAATAGTTATTATAACACAGTAAGGTTTCTCAGTGTGTTAAGAGTTTGGCAACAAACATAATTTTGATTTGCCGCATGCGATATTGTGACTGAGGATTTAAATTACTGTGTATTATACACATGTGTAAATTCCAATCGGTGACGTCATCATGAAGACATTCAGAAAAATGATTTTTAATAATAATGTTTTGTCATATCTGGCAAAAGTTTTTGACTGTATGCAGAAAGTAATAAAATAAAGAGAAAAAATAGAAAATGTCGCTGCTGTTTAGAATGTTTATTTGTGATTTAATACTGTGTTTTGAATTGGTACTTAAGTGTATTTATATGCATTTGTTGATTCCTTCTAGCTGAAAATAAATCTGTTTTATTTACTATCGTGCATATAATTATGAATTGTTACAAGAAGGCTATTTATGCAAAAAGTTTAAGGTAAACAATGAGTAAAGTTTTGAGATTGATAATTATACTACTTGTTTCTAAATTCACTATAGACAATCATTTATTTTTTTACCCCCTCAAATGTTAATAATAGTTTTATTTGCTCAAAAATGAGTTAAAATGAGTTATCCTATAGTGTCAAATTACCTTTTTCAGCGTAACACTGATTTAAAAAATTATGTTATTATGCTTTACGATAAAATTACTTAAAGAATAATACTTATAAAAAGAAAAACAAGTTCTTTATTATAAATATTACCCTGCCAATAATATTTAAATTTAGTGAACCTTACAATAATATACGCTTAATTTTAAAATTAGAAAACTCTTTGCAAATTCTTAAAGCACAGATTTAGAGAAGATTTTGAAAGCTCTTATGTAGAAAATAATTATTTCTTACTATAGCAGTATATATAGATAGGAATAATCTTCAATTAAAATGTTATTACATAGTTTTCTAGGAATAATCTTGAATTATAAAATAATATTAAAGAGAGTTTTCTATCATGCAAAGATAAATTTAGCATTTCCTCAAAAAAGGACAGAATTTTATGTCATTTTCAGAAATTTATTCGCTTTATTATCTGTATTATATTCAGCTTAGAAAGAAAAAAAGAAACACAGAGAACGCTACTTTTTTTAACTTTTATTATTCTAGTTTTTTTAGATGTCTTTTATAATTCTCTTTCCTTAACGTCATCTAAAAATACAGAACGTGATTCAATATTTCGAATATTATGCTGATAAAGAAGTGATACGTAAACGATATTAGAATCTTGATGTTTTTTGACATTGCTTGGAAAAGCAATTTGTATCATTTTCCACTCAAAGTCTTATCACGTTGCCATGGGACTTAACAGCCTCACGTGTGTGCAACCCTAATACATCTGTTAAGAATACACGCTTCAATGGGAGTCAGCCAGAATAAAATGACACATATTAACGTGATTTATTGCTGTCATCTCTTAGATTACAAATTACTTAGATTTCGTAGGAGAATGTTGATAACTTTTTTTGCATTGCTTGCATTAAGAACTAAATAGATTGTGTGTTCTTAATATCGATGCTGTTATAATTATATATAATTTTAGAATGAAATCTCTCTATATTAGATAGGTCTTATTCTAATTAAAGTACAAAATGTTACGAAATCACCAAAGACTAAATAACTCTGAGGATTCCACACCTAGAAGCATGGTCAGAGTGCCGTGGGTTCGAAGACTCGCTGTGTAGAGGTGCCGACGCATAATTCTATCGAGGCTCAATGTTATCTCAGGTATCGTTCTCGTCACTTGACGAAGGTTATATATTACGAGGCCAGGACAAGGTCACCCATGAGTTACCACTGCAAATAATGACCCATATACCTTGTAAACAGCTCTTCCAGACAAAACAGCCGATACGATGCGGATTCAGATTCTTTTTGCAACAGGTTCTTAATCAAACAATCCGAAATGGACTCCAAGTGAGTGGTGGCCACGGTAGTCTAGTGATCAAGGTAACGGATTAATGACTGGCGTGTCATCAGATCGAACCTAGTACTGCTGAAGACCCGCTGTGCAATGGGGTTATTGCACGTTAAATCTGTCGAGAGCTCAAACGTCCTCCTGTTGGTGTGGTGTGGAAGTTAGGCAAGGTGTGTGCCAGCTCACGTGTCTTCCTCGTCACCTGACCATGATTCAAAATGACGAGGTCCGTCCCTAAAAGCCCTGGTGTAGCTGAGTAGTGCTAAGTTAATATTCACTCACTCAAGCGAGAGGCTTGTATGCATGTATGCCAATGGAGTGTATTCGTTGACTTAAAGACACCTGTCGGCCTGAAGAAGCTGGGCTGCTGAACATCGAGATAAGATGCAAAATATTTGGAGTCAAGTGCTGTTAACTTGATTCAGTTTTGAGTATGACGACAGACGTGTTTTGGTATGGCAACAAAGGGGCACTTAAAGTAACGCAACATTCTTTCATGAAAGATCACTACAGACTAAGTGGTTTGATGATATGGTATCATTATAGGTGGTCTTACTGGTCTGCATATTATGTGGAATGGCAATTTGAGTGTTTAAAGGTATACAAACGAGATCCTAAAATCCCATGTCGTACCTTACGCTGCAGCCATTGGTGATTCCTTTCTTTTAATGCAGGATAATTCCAGAAATCATACAGCTAATCTTGTGGAGAACAGTCTTGAAGTTAAAATAATGCAGTGTATGAAGTGACCATCCTGTTCTTCTTCACTAAATTTCGTCATTCAGACGACGCATTCAGTGAGATCCTAGCTTTCGCTTACTCTCCCGAACGTGGAGATTGAATCTCCCAATGTCTCACCGATAGCGTCATCAACTCCATGTTAAACAGGTGTGCGGATCGGATGGAGCCCACACCCTGCATTAATTCTAAGCAATCAGTTTTGTCACTTACATGCAACTAAACTGTTGTCCTGAAACATAATTTCTTGTTCTTTATGCCCTTCCAAATTTCAGTTCCCATACAATTTTTTTTTTTTTTACTTTTTTTCTTCTTTACACCTGTGATTTCTATTTTATGCCTATGCATGGTTATCGTTTAATGTTTTCTTCACTTTTTCGCTTGCTCCCCTAATATTTTTAACAGTGTATGTGGATGCAAGGTTGGAGTTGAAAATAATGAACATGTGAGATCTCTAGACTTATCGAATAAGATTGCCTCTGATAAAAGGATTCAGTTACCTTCATTTATATACAACTCTGATTGACTCTAATGAGGACATCGTGGCTTAACTATCCCTTTGATTGGGGCTGCACAAGGGTAAGAAGTACTGAAGCTTTCCACCCATTGCGGCATCGAAGCTTCCAATATTATATTACTTTTGGTAGCTGTAATTTTTAAAGTTTATTGTAACCATTGTTTTGATGAAACTCTTTGAAAGGATCATGTACATAAATAATTTTTTCGGGGTGGAGGGTTGTGTTCTTGATTATTTAAAAGAATCACTAATAAGAATTTATCTACTGAAGGGGAAAATTCTATCTGTAAAACCTGCTTAAACCTGCATTACTATCTTTAGTCAGTAACTATTCCGAAAACGAATCAGTATGTATGCTTTGTGTTCTAGATTACTCACTTTTTTTCTAAGCATCTTGCTCCACTTTTCTTAAGCTGTTTGCTTACTGATTCTATTTTTTAACTTATTTGAATACATGCATACACCTTCCCCCATATATATATATATATATATATATACATAACAGATAGCTATAGAACCTAAGTATAACTATTCAAGATAGGAAATATTAGGCACAGTAGTACAATAACAAACTCCTGGCATTAGGAACCAAGATTGCAGGTTTAAACAAGTTTTAGGGCTAGCCAACCTTCACTTGCAATTTACCTATACACTGTGCCAAGGAGAAAGGAAAGAATAATATTAGAAGAAATTTAAATATTACAAATAAAATTACTATACTATTAAAATATAACGGTAAAATTATAGCCTACTAGTATTCACAGTTATAGATTTAAAGTTGATGCAATAAGGTAGAGAGTAAGACTTATTTCATGAGTATATCAACTAGTTATGTTTCCCTCCAAATACAACCGCATTAAGTTAATAAATTATGATATAGAATAATATAAGGTCTATGTATATGTGTGTGTACGTTTAAAAAACCATAAATATATATACAGATAAATATTTGTAGAAAACAAATGATTACAAGAAAATATTTAAATAATATTATTAAATTATTAAACATGTGGCACAATCTATTGAATGATTGTATAATTAATTAGAAATACTAATATTAAAACATAATGCCAATAATAGTTATTAATGCATATTGTAGTATCACTGAGAACTATTAGAAATATAATTGTAAAGAAATTTAGCAGGATATCCATGTTCAATACATTGTTTAATAAAGTTATTAAAATTTAAATATATATTAGCTTTATTACTAACTAATACATTATTACGATAAATATAGTTAATAATATTTCTATATATAGATATAGATAAATTTGAATTCCAGTAAGGCACTTTAGAATGTTAAAATTAAAGGCATCTCTTTTATCATAAATATTAACATGTAATTTAAAATCCTTAATATACAATATTACATTTAAGTAATTATTTTCAATTTTATTATGATTAATTTTAACTAAATTTAAGTAATCCAGATAAAAATTAATATTTGAATTATAATTATTATTTTACCAAGAATAATTAAATCATCAATATATATATATAAAAATGTAATAGTCATTATTAATAATATAATTATATTCATAAAAGTGTAAATGTAAATTAGCCAAACTATTGCCAGTGAGGGCTCCTTGTGGCAAGCCTTTATTTTGTTTGTATAATGAACCATTAAAATTAATGTAATTTTCTTTTAAGACTAAATCTATGAGAGTTTTAAATTTGTTAAAATTAATATTAAGATTATAATTACTGTGGTTTTCTAAAATTACTTTAGAAATATCACTGATATCAATGGAATTGAAAAGATCTTCAAAGTCATAACTACGAACTGAATAAATATTTTTATTTTTAAGAAAATCTATAATATCTTTACTATTTTTGATTATAGCTTTATTATATTGCTGATTAATAAAGTTTTGTATAATATTATGAAGTAATTTGCCTGCAGTAGTAATATATATGTTTTAAAACCATTTGTCACAGTTCTAAATTTAACAGGACTTTTATGGAATTTGGGTGTTAAAAATATAAATGGAAACTTAATTTTAGAAATGCAAAAACCCAATTTCTTATAAACAGCAATGATACGATTACTAATTTCATTATGTGACACATCCAATTTCTTAAAAAGATTCATTGTTTAAAAAGTGTTCATTAAGCATATTATAATAAAAATACTTACAAATCACAGCATAGTTTCTAGGCACTTTATCTATCTAAACTATGATAAAATTCTTTTGTAATTCATAAATTTTCTGTTTTATATCCTTAAAAGTAAATTCATAATGAGAATTGTAGCTAAATTTCATACGGTCTTTTAAAATATTGTACTTATATTCATCAAATGCCTCTATAGGTAGTACATATTTAATTGCAGATTTTGTAATAAAATAATCTATATTTTTATTAATTTATGTTTTAACAGTATTGTTGTTATTAGAAACAGTTAATCTTAAAATAGTGCCTTTACTCAAGATATCCTTTAAAATTTTGTCACTGATTATATCTAAGTTGCCAGTAACTACATGTTTATGATGACCATCAATAAAATCATTATATAGTTTTTACATATACAATCTTCTATATTAATAGAAGGCGAACTATTATTGCAATTAAAGATAAATCTGCCCATCGTTTTATCATATTTAAATTCTTTCTTAACAACCACATTTCTAACAGGAAAAAGTGACAAATGTCTATTAAATACATTAGAAAAATTAATTTTATCAAAAGTTTTATTCATGAATAATAAAGTGCAGTACTCTGTAATAGGCTCATTAATTTTCTCAATATTTATTTTGAATTTATTAACTAAAAAATTATTAATATCTTTAATAATGTGTATTACATGACATACTTTTAAGGAATCATTATGTACGATTTCATTTAACTATACAATTTCCTTTTTATTAAGACCAAACATGAAGTATTTGATCTTCTTGATATAAAAGTTTTTTTCAAAATCATCAATAATAACTTAAATATTATCAGTTAATGATTTTTTATCTCTATTTACTTTTTAATTCTTTTACTTCTAGAATTTATTTTAGATTTGTTATTTAAATTGTTAATATTATAAAAAAAATTCTTTATTATTACTGCGTAACAAAATTTGCAATGTATTTTTAGCGAAATACATATCATTAAGACCATATGGATATATATTGTATTAAAACTCCTAATAAAGTGATTTTTCCACCATAATCTGTGATTAGTATTTGGAATAATTTTAATGATAGACAATTCAACAATTTTGAAATCATTCAAGTGAAAGTTCAATTTTTTTAGATTATTGGAAGTATTAAAGTATTTAATATCATATCTATGTTGAGATGAATCCTAATGTTAATAGTATTTGAGGTTTGTCCAATGTATTTATACTGACAAACTTTACAATTTAAAAGATAAATGCAAATAAAAGTTTTACATAGGTTAAATTTAGATTCACAATTATATTGATCTTGATTTAACATAATGCAATTCTTACATCTATCTGTACATTTATTGAATTTTAACTTAAGACTATTATAAGAGTTTGAATGTTTTTATATAATTGTATGAAGATAAATTATCTTTATTTCCGTGTAAAGCAGGACTATTAATGTTGCTTTTATTAATATTTTGTGTAATGTAATTACTAGAATCTAACTTGTTTTGTTTAATGTGATTATTATGACTATTAATGAACGTTTTGTTCCAAAATATTCTTGACTTGAATCGTTTAATTTTAGTATTACTATTATAATCATTAAAATCTTTAACAGAAATTGATTCCTTTCCCAAATTTTCATTAGAGAATGAGTTATAAAAATCCTTCGCCTTAATAACTTAACAAGTTTGAATTGAGTCAAATATTTCTGTATTTAAAACAGAAAAATTCAAACCAAGTCAGGAGAGAGAGTGTACCGAAGCAAAACAAGAACAAGTTAATTTTTAAACAAACTTGAAAGTAATCTCTCAAAGGCAAGAGAAAGCAATGATAACTAAAAACAAAGCTAAGTATAAAGGCTCATATAAGAATACCAAACACCACACATATAACAGAACAGAAAGATGCAAATAGGTAATTCTATAATGATACTGTACCTACCTAATCAGTACACCACCGAGAAAAGATCAGCTATAAGCGAACCTAATTGCCAGTCGCTAATACAAAGTAAAACCAAACCATTAAAATAGATATATTTTTTAAAAATTAAAAGTGCAAACCTATGTAGTCATAACCTTCATCACCTCAAAAATACCAAATAATATCAATACAAACAATTTAGTATCTACAAGATAGTACATATTATACATACAAAATGATTATATAAAAAAAGAGATAAAAGTAAAAAGCTAATGCTAAAAAAATTTGAATATACTAAAATAGTAATAAAAATAAGTAAAAACATGCCTTGTGTGTGAATAGAAAAGCAAAGTGATAATTAACATATGATAATAAAATAAATAAAATAGTAAAAAGTAAGATTATTTACAATAGTCAAAATTAGAATCTGTTAAGAATGCAGAATTAGGCAATAAGCTAAATTGCTTATAATAATGGAAAAACAAAAGTAATTCATAAAATTCCTCTATATTTAGGCGCAATGCAGCTACAAATATAAAAGTTTATATAATCCATAAATATATATATAAACAGATAGCTATAGAACCTATGTATAAAATATATATAATATAATATATATAAAAAGAAATAATGATTTAGTATCTGAAGAAGTTCTAAGAATTAATAATTATAAAAAATTCTTTCAAAATTGCCTAGACTATAACTATCCAGCTAATTTTATAAATATGCTGTTTTTTTCGTGCATCGAGTCAGTGCACTTTTGGGATCCCTATACATCGGGTAAGATTTTAGTTTCTTCGCTCATTTTCTTTATTATTAATTATGGTCATAATCATATTTAACTTCTCTTGCAAATATTTTTTGTTTCTACATATTTATATTTGTCTGTTTCTCCCAAATTCCTATAGTTTTTTCTTATTCCAGTTCTATTATTTTGCTGTTATATTCACTCACGTGGGTTTTGGGCCTTTGCCTTGGATTATCTCATGTGCTATTATGTCAAAAATTTCCGATGTAGGGGAAGGTTGAGATCTCACAAAACACTGTTAACCTTGTCTCACTATCCTATGCCAGTGGCAGCTCGGGAAATCATAATAGTTTTTTCCACTCTAGCTAAATTTCTCTTTTTTGGTTTGTAATGGTTCCATGTTCTTGGTTCTTTTGGTTTGATTTGAAGATATTTTAGGATTTATTAGTCTTCTTTTTAATTTATTTACTGCTATTATATATATATAATATGTGACAATATGTATTATTAATAGCATTTTTAATTAATTATACAGTTATTCAATAGATGACGCCACATGTTTACTAAATTATTAATACTATATTTTATTTAAATACTGTTGTGTATGTCTTGAAGTCTTTTATTTTCTATACAATTTTATATCAATATTTATGGTTTTTTTAAATGTACATATATATATAGACTTAATATTATTCTATCCTAATTTACTACTTTTACTTTTATTGCTTTATTCTGTTGTATTTGGCGGGAAACATAACATGTCGCTATACTCACGAAGTAAGTCTTACCATCTACATTATTGCATCGACTTTAAATCTATACTCGTAAATACACTGGTGTGCAAAACTTAAGCAACAGGTGGGTTTATTGCCATAACTTCACAAAAAATCATCTGAGAGACATGAAATTCTGAAATGAGGGAGAGTATTATGTACGTAAAGGATGACGAAAGCATCGGCGCTGAAAAAGGAATACAACGCATACGGTATGGAATCAAACAAAAACAAGCTTTATTGAACGCATAGTATCGTCACTCATGATTGTCTATCCAACAAGAAGAACAACAAGCAGATGTTCCTTAATATG